>JAKCPI010027269.1:0-12289 GCA_023213315.1 Euborellia annulipes
GACCACCCTATTCATCTATATATCATTGGATTCAGCGTTAAATTCTCTATTTACTCTATTAATTTCGATTGGGCACCTCGCTTTGTTTAGGACTTATAAATTATTTTCTACCTATATCATCAATTTGACAAAAGTAGTTTTTATTTTTTTTTCACCCCCTCCGACGGGGGGGCCACCCTTAATAATTATATATGAATGCATGCAGCTTAAAATTCTCTAATTAATGGTAATTTTTTCGTTTGGGCACCTCGTCTAGTTTCCGAGTAATTAATTGATTTAATTAAAGTCATCTGATTAAAAAAAGCAGTTTTTATTTTTTTTCACCCCCTCCGAAGGGGGCTACCCCATTCATCTATATATCATTGGATTCGTCTTTTAATTCTCTATCAAATGCAATTTTTTTTGTTTGGGCACCTCACCTTGTTTAGGAGTAATTAATTTTTTTTTAAGTCATCTGATTAAAAAAAAAGCAGTTTTTATTTTTTTTTACCCCCCTCCTACGGGGGCCACCCTATTAATATATATATCATTCTATTCAGATTTTAATCCTCTATTTAGCCTAATTTTTTCGTTTGGGCACCTCTTTTAGTTTAGGAGTTATTTATTTTTTTCTATATCTTAATTTTATTTATATTCACTGGTTTTATCTTAATTTTAATTATATATTTCGATTCAGCATTTAATTCTGTGTATGTATGCTAATTTTCATCCCTATACATCTACTAATTAAGGAGATATCAATTAATTTGTAATAAATAATATTTTAACATTAGTTAACATGGCCTGCGCGTCTGTTAATGCGACGTTGCCATTTAAAAATCGGCCGCCAGAAATTGGCCGCTAGCTTCACCGTGCTTTATTTTTTTCTTAATCAATAGTTTTAAAAGAAAATATTTAGAATCATTTTCTTTTCTCGAAATAGTTTTGAGCTTGGATAAAAGATGACAACCGGATGTTAAAAATAAAATTTGACTTTCCATGTTGATTTTATTTGGAGATGTCATCCTCTGGTTATCTCATTTTTAATATTAGTATAGCTTATTAATGAAACCAATGATGGTAATTTATGGAACTTGGCTTTATTCCACTCTAATTGAATTCATATTAAAAAAAACTTGATTATTTAAATATTTATAACTAGCCTAATATGAGAACATCATATTATCCCAAGGCAGGAACATTTTTATTTTTTTTCAATTATACATTTTATTTCTCATCATTATTTTAATTTTTTTTTATGAATCGATAACAATCTTGGATGGTATCACCAACAACTGATGGTTCTTAGCTTGAGGTACCTTTGATGTCTAATGGCCTTCTTTCTAATGGAATACACTCTTCTGATAATCATACCTATAACAAGGCTTTTCGTAGGTATATCTTTTGATAATATTTACTTAGTAGGATATATATATAATTATATATATTTATTAGATTTCTTGCCCTACCCCTTTCTGGGGTTTTGGGCTACATTTATTAATTTTTACATATTCATCAGCCATATAAAATTTATATACACATACATCGTTAACAAACAATTTATTTATTTATTTTTTTTTTTTTTTGACAAGTTTAAATGAATATAATCAACCTTCCCAATTATTCCTTATATATCTCCACAGACTGCACCAGGTCTTGTCCAATCCAATCCACAAAGTACCACTCGTCCTCATTCTCCGTCATCCCTTATTCCCTCTCGCCTTGTTTGTCTCGACGTCACCTGTCATCCTAGTTTTTTCATGTCATTAAATGTCCTAATTCTTCGTCCTCCTTTTTATAGAATCTGCATTTTTGTTTCTTTCTTTTATTCATCATGTCTCCTACATCGTTGCCCAGTCTAATTATTGTCCATGTCTTTATGTCTTTTGCCTATGCCGAAGTTGACTGTAGGTAGTCTTCTAGACCTGTCTATTCGTCCCATAAACTTTGTACCTCATGTTCCCAGACCCTTATCAGTATCTCTCCCAATGTTTTTCTGATGTTCTCAGCTGGCACGCCATTCCAGATGTCCTTCAGGATCTGCGGAAAACAGGTTCTCTTCCCTAATGTGACAAGTTCTTCTAGCCATCCTACCGGTTGCCCGTTGATTTTTCTCCTGATGCACTCTCTTAGACACATAATCTTGGATGGTATCACCAACAACTGATGGTTCTTAGCTTGAGGTACCTCTGATGTCACTGGCCTTCTTTCTAATGGAATACACTCTTCTGATAATCATACTTATAACAGGTATATAGGCCCTATATCTTTTGATAATATTTACCTAGTAGTATTTATTAGTCATTTATTAATTAGTACACATTGTACCTTTACAAGGCTTTCCTAAAATAAAATAACTCCTTGATGAATTCTTAATCTAACTAGGGAAGAGCATTAAATACATTTTATGGATTCCATAGATTTTGTTCATATCCTCTCCAATTCAAATTCACCTGATGATTTTTTTTTGTCCACAAAAATCTTGACAGGATTATATCTCAATTATTTTTGGAATAACAGCCTTTAAAGAATCCATTTTATATTATTTATTTGTCAGGGCCGGATTGAGGCTTTTGCCGTCTCTAGGGAGTGAACTAATTCCGCCCCCTCCTCATTGACCGACGGTAGTTATAACTTTACATGAAAAAATTGAATGACAGAATGAAAAAGAGTAAAATACAAGGATGGACAGGAGCCCCTATTATTTCTATTTTTTTGTAATTCTTCATTCATCTTCCCTGGTACTATATAAAGATCTCACATATATAGCTTTTACTATTCAGTTTCCTTAATAATCTAAAAAATTTTTGAATTTTTTTTTATTACAGCCACTGACTGACAAAAGGATCTCCAAATAATTTTTAAAGAAAAGAAAAGGTATTCTGAGACTACTAAAATACAAGACCCTAGAGGGACTTTGACTTCAAACGGTGCATTCATACAGCCATCATCTTTGGGAGAATTTTACCCACTTCCCAATAATACAAGAGTCAACGCCAAAAGACGAAGAAATGAGCAGCGAAGATAAAAGGTCTGCGTCAAATCTCAATATTTTTCTTACCGAATTCTTATAGGGTAATTATCCTCGGGGCCTGGGGCGGACCGTCTCCCCCTCCTCGGTATGCCTCTGCCTTCTATGTGACCAAAGTCTGAGTGAAAAAAATAATTAAAGCCTTGGAAGGATAGTTCGAAAAAATAACTAACAATTAAATCTAAAAAATTATTAATTAAATACTGTTCTATTGGCATCCCCTCACCCCTAATTAACTCCTGATACAATTGTCAGATTTATCCTTAAACACAAATTTAATAAAACGATACACTTACTATTTATATGCTGTAGCGAGCTATACTCATATGAATGATAATACGCCACTTTGTTTACAGGTGTTTCACTATCACAATTATTAATTGACATGTTTGTTTTGTTTATTGACAAACTAATAAATTACACACAAAATTCAATCACTTCTGAATCTTATTAAGATCGTTTCTTATCAATCTATTTTGGTTAACTAAAAGCCAAGTGAACTTTTAGAGATTAGACGGTGATATTTTCTGGGTCAACACTGATTTCATTTTGAAATATCAATAAGACAACACATACACATATATCTGACTACATGTTTAAATAATTTTTTTTTCTTGTTGATCTCTTTCTCGTTCACTCCATAAGATTAAAACTCGCATCTCTATTTGAAGGCCTATTTATGTTCCCAACTGCTGAAATCTCTGCAAATATTTGTCTCTTTAATTGTCAAGGTTAATACACAAGGATATAATTTCTTTCTTATTATTTTTTTCTTTTTTTTAAATAAATCAGAATCTAATGGAATTTTTATTTTATTTTTACAAGAAATTTTACATTTTATAATTATTTCAGAATAATTTATAAAAATCTTTTTTTTTATAAAATAAATTGAAGTAGTAATATTTATTAACAAGAAAATTAAATCAATAGTGCGTGTTTTATACAAATAATCAGGAGAGAGAGAGAAAAATTGTTTTTCTATAGAATTAACAGAGGATCAACAAAATTTAGAAATGAGATGGAGTTAATCACACGTTTTTAAAAAAATATAGTTGGGAGGGGGGGGGGGATAATTTTTTTGGTTGAAGAACAATTACAATAGAATTTTTTCATTATTTATTTAATTCACACAGCTGACGTATTTGCACCATCTTCAGAGCTGGCGAAAAGTCATTATGAAAGTGTCACAGTGGATTTTATACATAGTTGAACCAAACCCTTATATAATAAATATATACACAGTATGCGATGACCATGTACATAGAATGAACATAAAATGTACCTACCTAAATGTACAGTGAGGGACAATATTAAGTCCCACCCATGCGTTTTCTACTTGTGATTATTTCATTGTTTTTATAAAAGAAAATGAAAATCTTTATTGGAAATTTCCTAGGTTTGAACCATTAAAGTTTCCATTAAAAAATATATAGTATTTTTTTAAAAACAATGAAATAATCACACGTTGAAAACGCATGGGTGGAACTTAATATTGACCCTCACTCTACAGTATGCAATGACCAAGTACATTGTTTTTATAAAAGAAAATGAAAATCTTTTTTGGAAATTTCCTGGGTTTGAATCATTAAAGTTTTCATTAAAAAATATATAGTATTTTTTTAAAACAATGAAATAATCACACGTTGAAAACGCATGGGTGTGATTTGACCCTCACTGTACAGAATGCAATGACCAAGTACATAAAATGTACCTGGTCATCGCATACTGTGTATATACTGTATTTATTATATAAGGGTTTGGCTCAACTATGTATAAAATCCACTGTGATAATTTCATAATGACTTCATCAGCTGTGAAAATGGTTTAAATAAAGAACCGAAACGTCAACTGTATGAATTAAATAAATAAAGAAAAACTCTAGCTGCGCCTCTCATTTTTCTACCCTCTTATGAATATAACATCACAGCTATAAATTGCATTTTGTTTAAATAAATAGATTGATTGTGGAAGATTCCTAATAAGCAGCCAAGAGAGAATGCACCGACAGTACACGACCAATTTTTGATAGTTATGCCTTCAATTAAAATTATATATATACTCTGTGATTAAAAGCGTTTCACATAAATTAATATTAAATACTTAATTTCCAAGAGTAGTGGCTGAATGTTTAATTAATTAAGGCAGCCGAAAGCAAATAAAGAAATATTTCTCTTGCGCTTTATTTCATACAAAAATCGGCCGAAACGTCGAAATTTGTTTGAAATAAAGCGGAATATTTTTTCTTTATTTGTTTTCGGCTGCCTTAATCTCCTAATTGTTAAACACTTAATAATTACTTAGTATTTATAATTAGGATATTTTGTTTAAATGTCCTGATATATTTTCCTACCTTGGAGGAGACGTCGAATAGCCAATGCAACTAATCTTCCAATTCTAAATTGAAGGCAACTCGCGACCTAAATTTATCCAACTATCTTTGAAGCCTCCTCCTTGTAATGGGTAACTCCAGTATTTTTATAAAAAACTTTCTAGAGCACCAGTTCCCCTAGTTAGCTTTACACAAACGCCAAGCTGCTGGTGCAGGCGAAAAATAAAAATAACGAAAAATATATAATGAATGAAATATTGTTCCTATTCTTTAGCTACCGGAAATTCTTGACTACAATTTATGGTAAAGAAAAGAATGGTAGCTAGATATTATTTCATTTATTAGGCCCTGTATGCTGACCTTTCGGTCTTGGTTAAGACCATCCGACCAAGACCGAAACGTCAGCATAGAGGGCCTAATAAATGAAATAATATCTAGCTGTCATTCTTTACAAATTAACGATTATCCAGCTATAAAATCCACATCGTAAAATATGGGTACTTAATGCCAAAAAGGTTAAGATCCTCTGCTCTAGAACCACATATCAGTTCCTTGCGTAGAGAAGCAAGCAAAGATGCGCCGCGATTTCACATATTTGTTACATTTTAATTGAAATAGGTAAATTTTATCTCTCTCTCTATACTTGTTTTAATATTATTAATATAAGATATATTTATTTAGTTTATTACAAAATAAATCACAGTCTTTAAACAAATAAAAAAAAGATAAAAATTATAAAAAATAGAAACACAATATAAAAAACAAAGATACGGATAGTTAATATTTAAAAAATAATTTCTTTTTTTTAGGGGAAATAGATTCCCTGGAAGCTTTTTCGATTTTTTTTTCTCTAATAAAGAAATAAATTTGAACACAGTTTTAATTGAGATCGGAAAATTCCCAAAAGGGGTAAGTCATAATTCTTTTAATTAAGAAAAATAAAAACATTAGAACAGATATATATAACAGATTTGGCACATCATAACAAAGTAAGGAATTGACAAATTTGTTAAAAACATTGTTTTTTGCCTTTTAGCAAATTTTTACATAATTTTTTTTAAATTTCCAACTCATTTGGAACTTTCCGGCCTCAATTAATCTAAGCTAGATTTATAAAATATTATAGCCTTTCTCCCAAAGCAACTAAAATGTGCATAGATAAATAAAAGGAGAGCAAAACTTTTTGGCTGACATCCTCTCTTTTTATTTATTATATAGTTCGACAGCCACTTCTCTCATTGCAATCGTTAAAATCTGCATATAATATTTACGGAAAGATTCATTCTTCTTTTATGAAAGTAATTAAAGAGGATTGAGCTAGAGATTATCATTTCGCAATTAAATCCATATAATATCAAGGTTTATATAAATCTAAATAGAAAAAAAACAACAAATTCTGAATGAATTGAATATTTATAAAATTTTTCATATTTTATATATATACCTGGTATGGTATAAAAGGCTTGTCTTCGGGGAACACAAGAAACAAAAAATTTAAAAAAAAAAACAAGTTTAATATACGAGGGATAATCATAATTTTACAAGACTGATTTTTTTTTTTTAAATTTACACGTTATAATGGTTTATTATCCCCTTGAAAGTACTTCCTTTAGGGAACTATACAACTTTTCCACAGTTCCACTGATAGAAGAAAGTCAACTTTTGGGATGCTGTTCTGGTGATTTTTCTTTCATTTAATCAGTCAAATTTCTGCCCTTTCAAGGATCTCTTGAGTTTCGGAAACTGAAAAAAGTCCGCACGTGCCAAGACTTGTGAGTTTGGGAGCTAGAAGATGGAGGTCACGTTTTTCTGGCCAAAAGGGTAATGAACCCTGAAAACTATTATTGAACAAAAAACGTCAGAACCGTCATCCCATGAAAGGACAGGTATTTGACTCAATCCACAAAATTAAAGAAAAATTACAGAAGAAAAAAAGAATATTGTTTCTTCTAGCAGCAGAAATATTGTAAAGCTACTCCTTTTGAAGGGGACAGGGCCGGATATTGGGGGGCAGGTATGTAAATAAGCAGGTTTTTATTTCACAAATTAAATTTTGCCCCTCCTAACAAAGCCGCTAGTTCCGGCCCTGGAAGGGGGCAATTTCCAATAACTTGTAAATTTTATAAATAATTAAAAAAAAATCAGTTCTGGAACTTTGAAATCATCCTTTGCGGCTATTTTAGAAAAAAAATTATAGAATATCAGTCAGATTATTAAGATCTGTCCCTAAAGATGATGATAAAATTCAATTTTTATCTCATTCTGGGAGAAAGGCTTTCCTGAGTATTTATAAAATATTACTATAATGAATCATATAAATTAATGTTCTAAATAGGCCTAAATAAGAAAATTAATAAAATTATTTTATTATAAGAAAATAATTTAAAAAAATATTTTTAATCTTTATTCTGTGAATAATAGCTTGTTAATGATTTCTCTAAATTTTGCTTGTTCAAAACACTTATTTTGGCCTTTTTTTTGAGCATACTTACTATATAATGTTAAAATGTGCCAATTTTACTACATTTAATCTATATACATCAAATATACAAACAAAAATTTATAAAATGCCATTTTTTTAAAAATATTTTTCTATAATTTTTAAAATTTATTTTAATTTTTTTTTTATATATATATCCTGGAATTTTTGGCAAAATATTTTTTTCCTCAATTTTACTTGACGGTATTATTAAAATACGAATTGATGAGTTACGAATCTAAGGTTTTTAAGAAGTTGGATTAAGAAAATTTTGCTGAGCAAATGGCATGGCTATGTGCGTTTTTTAATATATTACAAATATTCAGGCCATCTTTACCAAAGGGCTAATTGGGCTTTGAAATCGCCGGATATACCAGTATAATAGTCCCATAGTCAATCAAAGAGAAAAAAGATGTTAGTTTTTTTGAATTAATGACTAAATAAAATAGAAAAGTGCGGATATTAAAATTTAAAATAGTCAAAGTCAGAGTTGGCTCTGAAATGAGTAAAGATGGTCCTGCAAACATTTTATCTCTTTGAATAACACTTTACAATTTGTTATTTATAAGTATTTAAGCCTCAGAGCTTCCATTTATAAGCTAACATTGACAAAATCTAACTTTTTTATATATTATTTATTTTATATCCAATAAAATTAACTTAGAATTCATTATTCTTTTTTTCATATATTTAATTTAAATGATAAAATTATTATTTTTTTTTGATTTGATTAAATTCTAGAAAATGAATATAAATACCAATTTTCTTTTTTCCCTGACATGAATTTTATTAACATTTCAGAATTATACTCAGAGCAAGATAAGAAGTTGCTTGTGTAGGGAAGGCGGCTTGGGTGTTCCTACCCAGTAACGGGAGCTTATTTTGAAGTGAAAAGAGTTAGGATGATTTTGAAAATGGATAACGTTCCCATTTCCTGATCTAGATTGTGGGAATCTTATTACAAGTATAATTGTAAAAAATTAAACAAAATAAATTATGATTTTTAAAAAGCTATAAAGAAGATTTTTTATCTAATTAAGTTATATCTAAATTAGCAAAAGCTTTCATTTCTTCTTTATTACTTCTTAAATTTTTTTACAAGGGACATCAAAAATAACATTAATAATTCAGATGATGAGGAGGCAGCCAACAAAAAAACATAACTCTGTCTACGTTTCGAACGCTCATCTCGTTCATCATCAGTTCAGATAAGCTTAGATTGATATAGCTTGATTTGTTCATATATACTGTAGATACACATCAAAATAATATGAATATATATAAAACAACTGTAGTCAACAGAAAATTCCACAAGAAATTGCAAAATGACAAGATCAGTCTTTCATTTTTTTATATATTTTTTATTTATCATATTATTTTGATGGTCTTCAGAATATGTTTGTACATCTATATAGGAACAAATCAAGCTATATCTAAGCTAATGACTTTTCTATCTGTCCTGATGATGAACGCGATGAGCGTTCGAAACGTAGACAGAGAAAATTGAAATTTTGTTTTTTTGTTGGCTGCCTCCTCACCATCTCTTGAATATTTATTAGAGATGGGACGAATTCAAAAATTCATGAATCTGTCGGATTACTTGATCTTTTTAGAAAATTTTGGGAAAAATTTGATAGTACATTCAAATTCCGAATTATTATCAATGATTCTATAAATTTCCAAAAATTCGACCCCTCTACTATTTATTTATATTTAATATTAAGTGCAATTCTACATTTCTAAAATATATCTATTTGAGCCATTTCAATTTGTGTTGAAATTTTTTTTTTTCTTATTATTTAATATTCTCTTATAAATTGCAAAAATGGATTAACAATGGCATTTTGGTTATTAAACATGTATTAAATATGATAAAAACGAATATTAATCAAAATTTTTTTTTTTTTTAGGGAGAAGTCTAATAATAAAAAAATATATAGAAAAATAAATTATTTTATTATTATCTCAATTATTGAGTATTAATTTCATTAAAGCTAGAAATTATTAAAAACTTAGTAATTTTGATATAAAATATTTTTAAAAATTAATATGAAAAAATGAAAAATTTCTAATGAATATAAAAATTATCTTAATTTCCAATAAAAAGAAAAATATTACAAGATTGTCCTGTTTCTTATTTTTTTACCTAGATTCATATTATATTTATTATAGATAATTTTTATTAAATAAAATATTAAGCATGAAATTTTTTTAAAATACCTTTTTAAATATTTAAAGCTAAAACAATTTAAAAAATAGTCTTATTTAGCTGTAATACCTAAATTTCCAAAAACAACAAAATATTTTAATTGTTTCTATAAAATGAAATGAATTGAAAATTTACAAATAGATGATTCAATAAAAATTTTAGATATTCACTCTCGAAGGACACAGAAATTTGTCTTTTCTTCAGTTTTATTTTTAAGAGTTCACAATTGTTGCCAAGCATCTAGCACTTGGCTACAATTAGAGACATGGAATATGGCTATAATAATTAATCTTGTTTGACTTGTGGTCCTTCAGAGATATGGCAACTAGTACTGAATAACGATAGCTTCTTTATAATTAACAAAATTTAACTTAAATTAAAAATTACATATATTTCTTCTCTAAATAAGAGAAGTTGGGAGATTATGAGTAAGTCTTTTAGGTGAATGATGCTGCAACGATATATAAATACCTAGAAAAAATTAATCATTGCTTCGTTTTATTTGTTTACAGTTTAAATAATTGTCATGTTTTTAATTAATAAACATATTCTTTTCCGTTTGTAGATCAAAAAACTTATTTATTTTCTTCATATTATACATATATCGCTTCCTGAGAATCATAGTGGCGAAAGTCCGAAAATTCAATTTTTTGAGTGCCTACCAAAAAGTTGTTAAAACGTCTTCTCTTTTTAAGTTGCAAAGCGTGGCAAAAATATATCACTATTTTTTGCTATTGATTCTGGGCTATTCATTTGTTACCCGGATATTTAAATGTATATGTTTAAAACTTAAAAACGCCTTTTCTCGAATTGTTTAATTTTGAACTTTCCCCACTATAATTCTCAGCAAGCGATATATACATAATGCTTTGTATTTTTTTTGGCTGCTGCTGCTCTTTTTTTTGTATAAAAATATACAACCACTGCCCTCATTGGTTTATCCCAACTTCTCCTATGACCATAACAGTGGCATCGACCAGGCTTCTCTATTAGAAAATCATAATATTTTTGAAATTTTTATTTTTTTTCGAAATTTCATTTGAAAATGCCTTGCCCACGCCACTAATCCATATAAATTATGTTTCCAAGGAGACTAGTTATGTACCATTAATTCCTTTAATCATATCTTAATTTAAAATAGTCCATAGGCCAGGAACTTATAGGTAAACAGGCGGCCTAAGGTGTCAACAATGGGAAAATAAAATCAAACATGATAGAGAGTCGATCGACTTCAAGAGCTGATAGTGCTGATGGTACTTATTGTGTCCAGACGAAGTTCCGAGCATCTCGGCGCCGATTTGACCATCGGGGCCTGTAGAAATAGGCCCCAGAAGTGGTTGGGCTGCAGGTTCACTACCCATTGAAGTATTGTGGCCACGAAGCATTCGAGCTTCAAGTACTGGAAATGCTGAACATGATCCTGAAGTATCGTCCGTGTTTGAAGAATCGTTTGGTCTTGGCCAAGCGGGGAAGATCCCATGTGAGAACACCCAAATGAACCAATTCTAAAAAAAGATTATTTTAATTTAAGAATAGCAATTTTTTTCTTTTAAGATTGCGCGTCTCGAGGTGCTGATTTTGAGAGGTTCCAGCGGCCATAATTTTGAAGCTATCGACCTCAAATTTTTTTAATTAAAGCTTTTTAAAATATCTACAACTTATAGAAGCTCTTTTTAGATTTTCGAAATTTTTTTTTTAGATTAATTACATTAGATTAAAGATATTTAAAAAAAAAAATCGGTCTATATCTTATAGATAATTAAATTAGTAATCAATGTGTTAAAAAATAATTATTTTTCCCTTTAATTAATTAGCTGGAACCTTTCAAATGAAATGGAATAAAACGCTCGTTTCCTATGGAGAGAACTAACGCCATCTCTTGCCGCCTAGAGTAATCAGCTTCTGAATCGGCTATTAACGGTTTTTCAAGACGCGCACCTTAATATTAATATCTGCTGGAGAAATTTATATTATTAAAATGCAACTTACAAAAAATCCATTTGTGAGGAGGAACAGCATCGGAAATACAATCGTCATTGGATTCTCCAGAGAAACAACACCGAGAAACCAAGAGACAGCAAAAAGAGGTAAAACATCACTGCTGCTCTTAGCGCCCTTCGAGGAGGCTCTCCAGCTAAAGAGCCATTGATTCCGTTGCCAGAAATAGAAAGGGGTTGTTTTTCTTCCCAAGAAGACAAAATCCGTAGGGGCTACTAGGCTAAGCCTGTATTTACCTGCAAGAAGTGATAATTAATATTAAAA
>JAKCPI010027270.1:0-14456 GCA_023213315.1 Euborellia annulipes
TTTTGTTTGTTGTTATTGTATTTAAATTTGTGTTGTGTTTGTTTGGACCTAGCCACCGAGGACTGGCGCCTCTTACTCTGTCGTTAAAAAATTTATTTATGAGATAACAATTTTGTTTTTTTGTTGGATCTAATGAATTTTATTATAAAAACAAAAAAAAAAACAAAAAAACAAGTATTTTAGGATTTTCAGTTAATTAACGGGAAAAGATTGGCAATCAAACTAAAATATCCGAACTCAAATATTGACTAAGAAAAAAAAAAAAAAAAAAAAAAAAATTAGATGGTTTAATTCTTCCCAACTCAAATATTCAATAGTTAATTACGTCATAATAACTAAAAAAGAGATTTCGTATTTGCACTTTAATTTAAGAAAAAGAAAATTCTTTTTTTTTTTTGTTTTTCTAACCTTTTCATCTTTTCTCACACATACAGAGACAATTTAATTTCCATTTGCAGTTACTTAAGCTTAGCTGGTTAGTTCATCAAATACTTGTTCTATTTGCTACCCACTCTCCCCCCCCCTCTCTCTCTCTCTCTCTCTGGCTCTCATTCTTCTAGCAAATATTTAATTTAAATTTATTTCGACTTTATTCTTTTTTCTTTAAATTAAAAATGCAGCAAACTTCATACGTATTTAAGTTTAAATTAAAACCATTTTTTTTTTATTTTAATTAAAAAAATGTTTGTTTATAATAATAGTAATATAGTTAAAATTTGATTAGAATTTAAATATAAATGCTTAGCTACCCAGCCAGCATTTGAAACGACAAATTCAAAAGAACGATTCGGAGTTTTAATTTCCCGCATCAATATGTAATAGGCCTATAATAGAACGGAATCATGAAAAATCTCTCTCCAATTTTTACTTTCTCTTACCTCTATATATGTTAATATATATAGAGAGAAAGTATTGGTTTCATGTCAAAAATTTGATGTCGAGATTTTGATGGATATATTCACGTATATATACACGTTTTGAGGTCCCCTGAACTCCCAAAAAGTGGTTTTCGCGACATGGTCTGTTTGTGGATGTGTGTTCAATTTTAAGTATCAAGGAATTGAGCTAGGATGTTGAATTTTATATTTAAGTTATCCACGCACCTAGGGCGTAAGTTTTTAATCAAAATCGGCCAAAAAGTACTAGTACTTTACTGATGTAATTTTTCAGTTTTTTCTTTTGAATTTCTCAAAATTCGCTCCAACGAATTTTTTTTTTAAATTCAAAAATCAATTATTTTTTAGATTCTCTTTAAAAATTAAATTCTCTTTTTTCCTTTGAAATCTCTTGGAGGACCACTTTACTCTTGGGCCGTATAGAAAAGATAGGAGAAATGGTTGCCATGGTAAATATTTTCACATATAAATTTTACATCTTGAAAATCAAATGTACCTTACTGTCGGAAACTAAATACATGTCGACAAAAAAATCTGGTGCGACAGTCGCACCAGATTTTTCAAATATTATTTCGTAGAGAGCGGTAAATACTCCATCGCGAACCACGATTTTCTCAACTTCTGCTATACCATTTCTTAATCACAATAGATTAGACTTTTGTCTCCAGTTCTGGACCAAATTTTATAACAATCGAGTGGAACAATATTTATACTCAAAAAACGAAAAAGAAATAGGATATAATAGACATTTCAATAAGTTCCTCCCCCCTGTAGTGTAATTTTTTTTAATTTTCACTCGATTTTAATAAAATTTAAAATGACGCATCTCTAGAGTGTAAACATATATGCTATTGTTAAAAGTAAAAATAAATTTATATCGTAGCTGAAAGCGTACGTCCTTCATGTAAACACGCCATAAATTAATCTGTCAAATTGGTTATTTCAGAAAACTGATTAAAGAGACATGTTCTCTACTTGTTTTACACACATGGAAAACTTGCGTGCAGGGATTGTATATTTATTTCTGTTGTAGTCGCGCGTTTGTTGTACTTGTCACATTTGATTTTTTTTCCGATTGTACCTACATTAAAATCCAAAAGGTAAAATTTATAATCAATCACAAAATTGTGTTACAATGACACTATCTATCTTCTATTCTTTGAAGTAAAGTGGGCTTCAAACAATTTCGAGGACAAAATAAGAATACACATTTTAAAAGCTGTCTGAAATAATTTATTTGACAGATCGATTAATTAACGTCCTTTTGTCGGCATAGGAGGCCATTAAGAACCCATGCTTTTTTTATTTCAATTTTAAATTAGACTGACCACTAGCCAAAGAGGCAAGAACTTTAACATTGAGCAATGCCCCGATAATCTATGGTGTGTTCACATGAAGGGTGGACGATTCGAATAACGATATACGATAATGAAAGTCAAATTTTCATTCTTAAAATTATTTCCCTACCCGTAGTTTGAAATTAAGAAAAAAAAACAAAGAATTGGTAATTTCAAAGAGTATATATTGATATTTTATTTTATGAAATCGCTTAAAGAAAGGCGATCAAAGAGTGAGAGAGGGTCAGCTTGAAGCGTCAGCTGGACTTATTTCCGCCATCTCTATATAACTTCGTCTGGACATTTATTGATTTCTTAAAGCCCTGTGCTCACTTAAAATGTCAGCCATTATCCATTTGCTTGCCTATTTAGACGTGGCCATTGCCACCTCCTCTCTTTTTTTTCAATTGACGGGAAAAAAAATTGTCAGCACAGGTGGATCATTCAACTCTGACGACTTGACATCAATTCTTTCCACCTTACAAGGGTTTTTTTTTCCCCTTCTATTTGCGCTCTCGCTCAATCTTACTCGTCAAAATGTTATTATTGCAATCAATCAGGCGTTTCATTTTTCTCGCGTCATTATTTACTTTAATAAATCAATAATAGCTAGAGGATGGAAATTATTTTATTTAAGATACAATTATTGTTTATTTTCATGTTTCGGCTCGTATATCGGCCTTCTTAGAGACATAATTTAGAAGATATCGAAACCTCACTTGTTGCTTTATTATAAGCTTTCACGTATATTTTATTACTTTCTCTTACCTCTATATATGTTAATATATAGAGAGAGCCAAAGTATTGGATTCATGTCAAAAAATTCGATGTCGAAATTTTGACGGATTACACGTTTTGAGGTCGCCTTAATCCAAAAAATCTGGTGTGACTGGCGCACAGCACACAACTTTCTCTTACCTTCGGTAATCGAAAGTTGTGCACTGTGCTTGTCACACCAGATTTTTTGTGTCGACATGTATTTAGTTCCCGGCAGTAGGGAATATTTGAATTCAGATGTAAAATTTATAAGTATGGGAAAATATTTATATTTTGTTACCATGGCAACCATTTCTCCTATCTTTCCTATGAAGCACAAGAGTAAAGTGTGCTTCAAACAATTTTGTGGGCAAAACGAGAATATACATTTGAAAGAGCATCTAAAAAATAATTGATTTTTGAATTTTAATCAAAATCGTTAGAGCGAATTTTGAGAAAATCGAAAAAAACTGAAAAAGTACATCAGTAAAGTACTAGTACTCTTTGGCCGATTTTGATTAAAAGCTTATTTTTCCGGTCCCGGGGGGTGTTTAACTTAAATATAAAATTTCAGCCTCATAGCTCAATTCCTTCATGCTTAAAATTTGACACACACCCACCCACCCACCCACCCACCCACAGACAGACCATGTCGCGAAAACCACTTTTTTGGATTCAGGGGACCTCAAAACGTGAAGATCCATCAAAATCTCGACATCGAATTTTTGACATGAATCCAATACTTTCTCTCTATATATATATTACATATATACATAGGTAAGAGAAAGTAAAAAGTGGTTTTCGCGACATTGAACAAAATCGGCCAAAGAGTACCAGTACTTTACTGATGTACTTTTTCAGTTTTTTTCGATTTTCTCAAAATTCGCTCCAACGATTTTGATTAAAATTCAAAAATTAATTATTTTTTAGATGCTCTTTGAAATTGATAAATCGGAGTTAATAGTTATAAGCGGTTTTATTGAATCAAAGTCATACAGGTAACTAACAACATTAGAATAGACAATTCGCCATCTAAATCATCTATATCATCTTCTCCCCTACAATGAAAGTCTTTCTGGAGGTTTTCGGACCCTAGTCGATTTTCTCAACTTTGGTTCATTTACTCCCTCTTCGAGACCTTCTTCAGAAACATCTTGATTCTCCTTCTTGGAATTTCTTCTCTATGAGACATTTTCAGAAACTTCTTCTCTTGCTCCCTCTTCCTTTCCTTCACCCTTCTCATTTTTTGACTTTTCATCTTCCTCATCTTCTGAGTCTAACGAGAAATTCACTTCATGACCCTGACTTTTCCATAATTCCTCACTCGCTTTTCTAATCTGATCCTCATGTCTTATCAATATATTTCCTTCCTTGTTTTTAATTCTATAAATTTTTTCTCCTTACCAATCTATTAATTTTCCGAGTTCCCATTTACTTTTCTTGTTATACATTCTAAACCAAACAACGTCATCTTTTTTTTCTTCTGCAATCACATAATCATCAAGATATGCCTCCCAGCTTGAGGGCTCCATGTTGAATTTTTCAATGTTATAGTGAAAAGTTGCCATTTCTTTTGTTTTTCTCCAACAAGACGTCGTTTTTGTTTTCTTCTTTTATATAAATTTTATTTCTCGTCGCCAACTGATAAATCGGAGTTAATAGTTTTTTTTTTTTTTTTTTTATTCAGGGTGAGGCCACGAGTTAATAGTTATAAGCGGTTTTATTGAATCAAAGTCATACAGGTAACTAACAACATTAGAAAAGACAATTCCCCCACCTAGATCGTCTGTATCAAAAATGTATATTCTCATTTTGCGATCGAAATCTTCTGAAGACCACTTTTTTTTACCACTTTACTCTTGCACTTCATAGGGAAGATAGGAGAAATGGTTGCCATGGTAACAAAATATAAATATTTTCACATAGGCCTACTTATAAATTTTACATCTTGAATTCTAAAGTACCGTACTGTCGGAAACTAAATACATGTCGACACAAAAAATCTGGTGACAACTTTCGATTACCGAAGGTAAAAGAAAGTTGTGTGCTGTGCGCCAGTCACAACAGATTTTTTTTGTTTATGAAGTCCTTCTGGTGAAGCTACATACATCCTTCATTTACCACACAGTAGAATTTCTTGCTTATTCAAACAATTCTTCCAAAATACTTAAAATCGTCATCTTGTAGGCATCATAGCATCATAGGTCTCAAGCTTATTTTGCTCTCCGCCCCCTTTGAAATTATTTTTGACATGCTCTTTATTATAATTTTTTTTTGCCTCGCAAGCATCTCAAACACAAGGGCTTTGATTGTCACCAAGTATCTTGGTGGCTGATTCTATTCTCTCTACATTAATTTAAATTAATTGATAGCTAATATCATTATCGTTAGTAGATAACAGCTTAGTTGAAATTATCTTTAAGTGATGTTGCTGAAGGGGTTGATTTAATAAGGAGAAAAGAAAATGCAAAATTTTCAACAGTTTAAATAGGCCTACAATATAATTATGTGAGGTGACAAATTTATTTATAAATATTTCAGAAAATTTCTCACACCCCTTCTTCAGTGGATTGCTAATAAAAATCCAAAGATTTATTTTTTACTAATGTTCTTTTTGAGTTTTTTCGATTTTCTCAAAATTCGCTCCAACGATTTTGATTAAATTCATAAATCAATTATCTTTTAGATGCTCTTTAAGGGACTACAGGAGGGTATAGTGAGGGTCAATATCAAGTCCCACCCATGCGTTTTCTACTTGTGATTATTTCATTGTTTTTATAAAAGAAAATGAAAATTTTCTAGGTTTGGACAATGAAAGGTTTCCATTAAAAAATATATAATATTTTTTTTAAAAACAATGAAATAATCACAAGTAGAAAACGCATGCGTGGGACTTAATATTGTCCCTCACTGTACTTTGAATCTTTAGTCAGAAACTACTGGGCCATTTTAAAGTATTTTTTTTAAGCAGTTTTTTTTTTTAATGATTTAAATTCGTGAGCATTTTACATAACATTGATAGAATGTTTTTTTTTTTTTTAATTATGATTAATTAAATTTTTTTTATTTTTTATTTATAGAAAATGCAAAAAAAAAAAAAACTATTATGAAAATTGTAATATTTTTTAAATCTAAAAATGTAAAAAATCATTAATATCCAACCTATAATAATAAAAATGAAATGGTATCAAGTCAAAAATAAATTTCGTATTTATTTAAAAATTAACAGCTAAATAGTTCAACACTCTTGAAAAAGATGGCAGGCTAGGCTAACAGCCGGCATTATCAGATCACTTATAAACCTATATTTATATATTTTTATGGTGTTATAAATCATATATAATAATATTTATAAACTATTCATCATTAAAAGATCAACAAAAATTAAACAAATACATGAGATTAAATATAGCCCTACCATCCTGCCATCTGTTGGCAAATTTTCGTAATAGTTGGGCTTTTCGACTAAATTTTTAAGACCGTTAACGCCATATCTTATCGGCAAAAACATGTTGTTCCTGCAGAGCTTTAAAATGCATATTCTCATTTTGCTCTCAAAATTAATGGAAGCACAGTTTACTCTTGTACCTCAGAGAAATGATCAGAGTTGCCAACTAAATTATAAATTTTTTCTACGTTTTAAATTTTACATCTACTGCCGAAAATTAAATAAATGTCGACAGAAAAATCTGGTGGGACAAGCACAGAACACAACTTTCACTTACCGAAGGTAAGAGAAATTTGTATGCTGTGCGATTATCACACTAGATTTTTTAAAGCGAGAAGTCTCTCTATAAAACTCTCTGAATTAATTAAAATGATAAATTTTTTTGGTGGCTGTTTGGTGAGCCCTGTATAATAATTTCACCCCAGTCATAACAGGGCCCCGGAGGGTTGCAGGTTCACAACCCCTAGGCACGCCCTTTAAAAAGCTTCCGCGAAATGCCTAAAGGGCCCTCGTATTTATTTATTAATTTATATATACTGAATCCATACAACATATTAATATTTGCATTATAATTATGAGAATTAAATTTTCAGATAAAATATTGATACATATTATTTGAATAATAATAATAATAATATTTTAAACAGATCATTGAATGATTTTATTATTCATAAAAATGATTTTTTTTCTCAAACTCCCACCCCAGCTGCTATTGCGTCATTAAATTTAATTACTCGTTGTTTTTATTGGATTATTATTATTTGCTCTATCAATCAGAAGCATATTAATTAAATTAAAAGCCAAAGTTATTTTATTTGACGCTCTAATAATAATAATAATATGTCATCCAAGCGCTCCTTTTGTATTCCATTGATCAACTATCCTTATTAATCAACAAAAAAAAATGTTAATATTCATATTTTATATTTTTTATTATTATATATTTAATGATATAAAAAAGAGAAATAGCAATGTATGCATGTTTGTTTGTTAGTCTAGAGCCCGGAGGTTCATCCACAATCAAACCTTAAAATATGCATGCATTAATGCACTATAAAATGAACAAATATGCTCAATGAAGGGAAAAAACAGTAAAAATATGCTCTATCACAAATTAAGTAGCATTTTATATTATACAAGTGTAAAAGCCCGACTTTGGCGAGCAAATGCATCAAATTTATCCTTGCTGACTGTTTGGCGAGCAATTGCAAAATTTTAAAGTTTTAAATTTCCCTCTCTGACTTTGTTTTAAATTTCCCTCTTTGTCTCAACTTCCTTTTATTCTGGCCTATCAGCGCCCTGATAGGCACATACACACAGGGCAGGAAGTCAGCCGCTAGCTCTTTATATTATAGTATGAGGTTTTTTTTTTTTATAACTATGAACATCAAGCAATTTCTCTAAATTTTCTTCGTTTAAGGACATGCGTTTATCTGAGAACACCTTCTTGAATGCAGAAAATGATCTTTCTACATCGCAAGAAGTGACAGGCGCATACTTGAAAGAAGAAATCTGGGACAATTTGATTTTGACATATATACCCTGTAAAGCGCGAAAGTTTAAAAATATTAAAAATAATTTTTAATTAATAATTGACTCACCAGGACTGTAGATAAATATTTAGTTGAAGGTGTGAAGGTCAAGTCAGTCCAAATGATTTGAGAATGAAAATGCAATATATTATTATTAAATAATTATATTTATTCTCGAAACGTTCTTATAAAAACTTCAGACCTCTTGGGTTTCGGCCGCTGTGCTGCGTGCCTTCATCAGTGAGCTCTGGATCTAGATAATGCAAAATGAATTTGTCATAAATTAAAATTTATCATAAAAAGTCTGGTCGAAAA
The DNA here is from genome assembly GCA_023213315.1 of Euborellia annulipes. Lineage (NCBI taxonomy): Eukaryota > Metazoa > Arthropoda > Insecta > Dermaptera > Anisolabididae > Euborellia > Euborellia annulipes. The sequence goes on from JAKCPI010027270.1 coordinate 8,285, forward strand.
TATGTTTTTTCCATAAAGGTGAGAAATTTGCACTAGCTGGATCCTTCACCTTAAGAAAACAGGTTTCGCCAACCCAAGAGGTCTGAGGTTTTTATAAGAACGTTTCGAGAATAAATATAATTATTTAATAATAATATATTGCATTTTCATTCTCAAATCATTTGGACTGACTTGACCTTCACACCTTCAACTAAATAATTTTTAATTTTTGTCACATAAATTAGACTTTAAATGCAACTACACAAAAATATTCAAAACATGCTTTTTTCTTTAAAAAAAAAAAAAAAAAAAAAAAATGTGCATATGTTCGGAACAAATAGGCTTTTTTCGAATGGAATACTCATGGAATGGAAACTGCAAAGTTTCAAGAACGTATTCAGCTTCTATACAAACATTCATTCTCATCAACATCCGGGCTCAAGTTATCTCTCTTCTTCAATAGTTTTATTCTTTTTATTTTATTTTTTGATGTTTTGTTGGATTTTGTTTTGTTTTACCTAGAGGCTTTCATCAGAATCATTAAAATTGTCTGAATTTTACATTAGAATATATTCTGTCTCTAAATATTGTAGAACAAACAACAACAAACAGAGTAGAGCAACAGCTGTGGTCCCGAAAAATCAGCGTGTCCAACCGGGGACCGTTTTTTTTTTTTTTTTTTTTTTTTTAACACTCACACTTTTTTTCATTCTCACTCACACTCACACACACATTCACACAGTCTTTTCGGCAACTCAGGCCATATAAGATTCGATATCCGTTATTGATTAATATACATATATTGGGGGTCCAGGCATTTATATTTAAGCCATCTGGTATCCAAATGGCTTAAATAAAATCATCGGACTGCCTGGGGCCCGAACCCGCGACTTTTGGTATACGAGGTTAGCACGCTAACCCCTACACCAAGCCCCGAGGGCGGGGACCGGTTGCCAAGATTGTCGAGATGTTGTAATTTTTTACAATAAACTACAGTTAAATCGAAAATCAAATCAAAATTTATTGATTGTAACCTTCTTTTAATTTTTCTTCAAATTTCTATTCAGCCCACTTGTTACTTGTCTACGTTGTAATTTTTTGACTTGTTTCATTCTAAATCAAAGTAATGTAAGGACTTATTTTTGGAAAAAAAAAAAAATATTTTCTGCATCTGAGGGTTTGTAGACTTTTAAACAATTCAAGATATATATTTGATTTTCGGATGGTACGGGTCCATTTATTTATATCATTTGGTATCCAATTCATTTGAATAAATATTCCGCCCCTTCGGTTTTAAGATTATCAATAATATAAATGTCACTAATTTTAACCTCTCGACCACGAGAAGGGGCATCCTAAAAATTTAATTAGCCTAAATTTATAAATTTAAATTCTCCTCTAAATAATCAAAATGCTGACTCTTTAATGTGCCCCAATTTGGGAACACAAAGGGGTATTTGATCATCTTTTATTAGTTGATTGTTTCCCCACCCCCACCCCCTCTCTCTTGTTCAAGTGTGCAATAACTACTATTACCTAACTATTTTATTATTTATTTAAATTACTCAGTGAATTTTACTGTTGTTGTTGTTGTTGTTAATGATAAAAATAAAAGCTGGTGGTCGTTTCACTCGAATTGTCTCATTACTTTCCACTGCTATCTATGTTAATGGACCCTCAACACATGAGGTGACGTCACATTGGCATGCAATTTTAAAGCGAAAGAAAAAAAAAACAATTCTATTCCATTCTCTCTCTCTTTTGGTTACGTTACAATAATGAATAAACATAAAAAGAGTTCAATGTATTTTTTTTTTTTTTTTTTTCTATTATAAAATGTCAAAGTATGAATGAATGTTTGTTTCACCTAAACCAAAAGGGAGTGAGCAAGGGCAGATGCAGAGGTGTTTCTCGGGGGAGGGGGGGTAATCTGGTGTGACTGGTCGCACAGCACACTTAGTTTCTGTAATTTATAGGCGCATTCTGTACTTGTTTGCCAGAATATAAATACAAATCAAATTTTTAAGTATTAATTTTTAAAATTTTACATTAAAAATAATTTTTTTTTTTTTAAAAAAGTTTTTTTTTTAATCGCAGGGGGATAATTACCCCCTTTACCCCCCCTTGTTTCCCCCCTTGGGAGTGAGTTATAAATACATATTTTATTTATTTTCCTGGTAGTCCAAACGTCCCCTAGTTCTCAGGAATTGAACCCGGGATCTTCTTCTCATCGGTGTGTTTTCACTTATATATAAACCTTCTATAGAAGGTTCGATGTTTTGATGGGGATTTTTGGACCGCCAGCAAAATAAATAAACTCAAAATTTTCGACGCTCCTGTTATTTTAAATAGGCTCTGCTTCAAAGTACCTCTAAGGGATACGAGAAGTACTGATCTGTTTTATTCCCCTCAATGTAATACCAACGCGTCGAAAAACTCACCTTTTAATAGAATAAGTTATCTTATTAATAGCCTCTCTAAAAATGAAAACTTCCCGGACATCTTTTTGTGCGATTTAAATTATTTTAAGAATGAAATTAAAAATTATGTGTGAATGCTTATTTGTGTGAATGTTCTTATTTTTGTAAGTCTTATTTGGAGATTTTTATAATATTTGTAATACCTATGGTAGGTCACATAAGTACAAACTGCTTTTTTATCTTTTTTATATTTTTATTTTCATTTATAAATTACACTGAGACTATGTAAAAATTATGGATGTATTCTATTTTTATTTTTTTTATTTTATGTAGTGCTGCACAATAATTGGGATTTATTCCTGTCGTGCGGTCGATTTGTATAAATATTAAATAAATAAATAAATAAATATGTTAAGAATTGTTAAGTCCGTCTCTCTGTCTGTTTGTGTGAACAAAATATTTCAAGAACGAAAAGAGATAGGAGGTTCAAATTTAATATTTAAGTTAGGCATCCCCCTAGGGTGGGAAAATACGCTTTTGAACAAAATCGGACAAAAAGTAGTAGTAGTTTACTGATGCACTTTTTCAGTTTTTTTTTTTTCTCAAAATTCGCTCTAACGATTTTGATTAAAATTCAAACATCATTTATTTTTTTACAATATAGGAGAAATGGTTGCAATGGTAACTAAATATAAATATTTTCCACGTTTATAAATTTTACATCTTAAATTTTAATATATTGGCGGAAACTAAATGGATGAGACCATCAGCGCCAGAACGGCCTAACCCACATTTCACTTTTTTGGTTTTGTGCCTTGCTATCTATTAAATCGTGAATTCCAGAGTAGTACAGTACTTCTCATGATAAAGTAGTATAGTGCTACTCATGATACAGTACAGGGGCGGATATATATAAGGGGGGTGAGGAGACTTGGGCCCTCCCCCTAAATTTTCCAAATGCATATACATATATAAAGATATACAGACATTAGCGGGTCTCGCCCCCCCTCCAAAAATGTTTGCTCGGCCCCGCAGTGAGCAAATTTCGGTAAAAAAAAGAAAAATTTGTGAGTTCAGAGCCCAAAAAAATTTCTATATACGCCCCTGATACAGTAGTACAGTACTGCTCTGGAATTCATGATTTAATAGATACTATGCCATAAAACCAAGAAAGGGTTCTGGCGTTGATGGCCTCATATATGCGTGACACAAAAAATCTGGTGCAACATTACATCTTTCTCTTACCTAAGTTAAAAGAAAGTTGTGTGCTGTGCGACCAGTCACACCACCTTTTTTATATTAAGCCTAATAACTAAAAAAAAAAAAAACACTTGCTGCTTCCGCTAGATATCACGGGTTCCCTTCCCGTCTCATGCGAAAAAGGTTTATTTCTATTAAATTGATTAAAATCAATCAATCGACAGGGTTTAAATTGCCTGTGATGCCGAAAAATAAAAAAAATAAATTTTTTAAACACAGTCTATTTATTCTTAACACTCTCATTAATACGTTTTTCTACATCAAGGGTGGTTTAGAATTTTTTTTTTGACCTAAAAGGGTTTAAAACACTCTGTTATAACTAGGAAATTTTCGTGGAAAAAAAAATGTATTTCTGTTAACATAATTGAACGTAGTTTAAAAAAATATTTTTATATATAGAAAAAAACCGAGAGAGGGGAAAAGTGAAAGAGAGAGACATGATTGGATTCAATGTCATTTTTGCGTATAGAGTAGTATGAGGGTTATTTCGGAAATGGAGGAAATGAGGCATGTCGCACACTCTCTCTCCACCAAACATGCCAACGTCAAACTCTCTCTCTCTCTCTCTCGCTAAAGGCAAAATCGTACCAACAGATCAAATTAATGAGTTTTTGGTTTATAAAATGCAACCGAGTGTTGGAAGGGAAGGGGGGGGGGCGGCGCTTTGCTTTTAGCGCCTGGGCTGACTCGGGTATTAAATTGCAAATTAATGCTGATTAAATTTTCTTTTTTTTTTTTTTTTTTGGTTGTCAAAAAATAATAATCGAAAAATGATATATAATAATAATACTTAATCGCGTTTTTAATTGAATTGTTTTTTTTTTTTTTTTTAATGACATTAAAAATTATTAGAAATGCGTAGAATAGAAAAAAATAACATTTGAAAAAAATAAGATCTAAATGACCTCAAACGATGAAAAGGATCTTACTTGTTAAATCATTTTAAAAAAATATGGTGTGATTGTACAACGTTTCGACTGCTTATTCTGCAGCCGTTATCAAGTACTGTGCACTTGCTCCGACTCAAGAGAATTTGAGTGCACAGTACTTGATAACAGCTGCAGAATAAGCAGTCGAAACGTTGTACTGTATTTAAATATTTTTAATAAATAATTAATCCAAAAATGTGGTCTATAATTAAAAATTACCCTAATAATAATAATTCAAACCACAAAAGCTTTAATAAACACATTTATGGTGTGATTGATTGCACACATCCTCGAAAGTTTAAATAAAATCTAGTTGGAATTTAGAAACGAAATTTTGCAGTCTTATAGAGGACGTTTTGGAGAGTCCCGGAAAAATACTCGGGTTCCGAAATTCCTATAACTTTTTAAGTTATTAATTGCTAAAATTACGATTTCTCCCATAGGAAATGTATATAGAAATATTTAAGTATTCTTTGCAGTTGTGTATTCTTTGTATGTAAACAAATCCTCAAGCAGGCACTGGATTGGAATACGTAGTAATAATAATTTCCTTGCCCCCGGGTGCGGCGTAGTTTGTAGCGTGCCTACCTCCTATACCAAACGTCGCGGGTTCGGACCCAGGCAGTTCGATAATTTTATTTAAGCCATTTGGATACCAGATGGCTTAAATAGAAATGCCTGAACCCACAAATATATATATTAATTACAACGGTTATCGTCTAAAGTCTTAAATGGCCTGAGTTGCCGAAAAGACTGTCTGAATGTGAGTGTGAATGAGAAAAAAGTGTGAGCGTTTAAAAAATAAAAATAATAATTTTCTTTTCATAAGTAAGAAAAGGCGAGGGTCCGCCTCAGGCGGGCCCAAGCCAAAATATTTATATTTTGTTACCATATGGTAACCATTTCTCCAATCTTTACTATGAAGTACAAGAGTAAAATGCTTTTGATACAGTCTATACCTGTTACTAAAGCCTGGTTCTTAATATTGGCAGTCGTAAAAATTTGCTTCAGAATTCTGAGGCAATCAAAATCAAAAAGTTTAGAGCCCTGATTTAACGCTATTTTTTACTTTCTTTTATTTATTTTTCCTCTCTGTTGCTTAAAAGAAAATATATTAGTTTAAATTATATTGTAGGGCCTACTGATGGTATCCAGGAGGGACTTTCCACATGGTTAGAGAGTTGAGATCCCGGCGTGCTTGATTGGCATTTCTTCGCCGCATCGATCTTGGTGGCTGTTGCCCCGCCAGTAATACTATTGAAAATGCATTCATTATCATACATCGTGCTTTTTTATAACTAATTGCCAATATCAATACACAATTTGAGGTAATAAAAAAAAAATTAAATAAATAAATTTAAAAAAAATATCATGATATTTACAGGCAATATTAAATGAGATTTTTTTAAGCGGTGTATTTATTGAATTCAGGGAGCGGATTAAAGGGAGGGGCGGGGGGCGATCGCCCCCCCTTGAGAAGAAATTCACAATATTATAAAAGCTAGTAATCTAAAGAAATTATGATTTCCGGGCTTTAATTTCATTTGAATTTGGTACCAATCAATTTAAATAAATAGAAAAGGG
>JAKCPI010027271.1:0-20177 GCA_023213315.1 Euborellia annulipes
ATCCTAAATGTGAAGTGGTATATAATTATATTTAAGTATTAAGTGTAATAGGCTAAAAAAAAAAAAAGTAAAACTTGGGAGGTTAAATAAAAATTAGTATGACTTCTGTTCTCATACAGGAAAGTATAAACTTTTGACCTTTATCCGAAATTTTTCAATTGTGTCTTTATTGAAATGATGAAATCTTCATTAATGATAAGAAACGTTCGACGAGGGCTCTCTCGGCCCTGTTGTGTCATCGCACTGTCCGGCATTACATTGTAACGACCTATGTGAAAGCACTCTTGATCCGTTACGTAAAATTCATGTACAATTGTGCGCGGGTGTCGGCAGAATTAACATTTGACTTGATTTTGCAACTGGATCTGGATTTCGCTTATTATTCTCTTCAATCTCTATGAAATTTCCTTCCACTCCGTCCATCATCGTTATTATCCATCCAAATTATTATTACGAAAATTCATTTTTAGTAAACAATTCTCGATGACACGTGGCTGTTAGCTTGAATATGAGAAGTCTATTGACATTCAGTTAGAGCAAATGTTAAATTATATCAAACAAAGCTTTATGTAACTTAATCCTTTCTTGAATATTATAATAATAGCTGAACAGTAGCCAAAAACATAATAGTATTTTCTCCGGTATATTAGATCTATTTTTATACACTCAGGAGCTCATTTCTAGTGAGTACGTGGATAGCAACGATGAGCTGCTCGAGCTAAGGCTTCCTTTTCTTTATTCCCGTTTTTTCCCCTTTTCATATCAAGCCCCAGACCGTGAGACGCGTCAGATTTTTTAAAAAGTGGATCAAAGGTATTTTGGGTTAATTGCTTTTGGAAAAAGCTTCCTCCTCAGCATTTTTTTTTTTTTTTTAATTATTTATTTATATACATAAACAATGGTCGCCTAACAGAAAAAAATCCCAATATTATTGCAACACTACAAAATTAAAATTAATAAATACAAAAAAATAAAATTTGATATAAGAAAGATAAAGTCCACTCTTTCCACTCCTTCGCTGCTTCACTCTATATTTCTGAAGTTCCGAGAGCGGTCGTAGTATAATTTGAAATGTTTATTATAACAAGTGTATTTCTGGATTAACACCATTCTTTCTTCGGGAGTGGTGGCCCTGAGCAATCAACGTGTGGAACGCCTCCCGGTAGCCATCGGTACTAATGTATTTCAACTATTTAAATAAATTAATAACCCCTAATGGCCTCTGTAACCGAAAAGGGTTTAAAAAAAAATCTTTAAATCATGAATTAATAAATTTACAAAATCCTAAAGCCGCAAAATTTTATATACCTCTTTTGCGAGATCGGAATTTGATTACCAAATAAATTTGACTAAATTTGGTAATTATAAAAACAAAACACTCTCTGATTAGTTGATGGAAAAAAAAATACATTTGGCTGTCATCATCGTAATAAGTAATTGGATCTTTGGCGGGAACATGTGACCTGATTTGAATAAGGGATGGATGGATATGTGAGTTGCATAACGCAAAGCAAACCGCGTTGCATAACGCATAAAACGCACACAAACACACAAACACGTGCGTGGTAGCAACGACACGTTGCACGATCATCGGCTTCGGAGACAACCAGAGACCAGAACATCCCATCGATCCTTTTTATGTAATTCCCATGAATCTTCAGCAAAAACATACTTTTATCTCCCTTCTTTTTAAATGAGAAATATCTTAAAAAGGGTGGTTTTTAATAAGGCTATAGAAAAATTGTTAAGGAATATTTCTTTGTGCTGGTTCTACGATTGAAAATAATCCTTTAGCTCGGTAGCTCTATTTTCTTAAGAGAACAATGAAATAAGATTTTAAAATAATGATCATATTCACTCATGCTTTTTGCTTGATGCAATTTGAAATTATGCTCCGTGACCCGGGACTCAAAGAGAAGCTTCTCGTGACGGAAGTCCCGGATTAGCTTCCTATCCCAAATGATAATAATTTATTACAATTAAATTGGCTACTAACCATTTGATATAAATAGGGATGGGTTCTAAATGGGCTTAGATGCCGAAAAGACCTTAAACAAAAAAAATTTTAATTAATATCTATAGTGCTTTATCACTGATTTATAAATTCTTTCTAATTTATGGAGAAAAATTAAATTTCTAATTTCATAAACGCTGGGAAAATGCAAACAAATGGTTAAATAAATAAATAAATAAATAACTGGCCTCCACACACACCCCTACAGCCAGCCGATCCACCCACTGATGTGGCGACATAGATGGCAAATGGGAAGGTGATATGATGGATTCTAGTGCAATAGAACAGCTCTAAGGCCTTAGTGTATTGCACGCGTCAGGGGTTAAAAATCGTCAAATAAATAAAAATAAAATAAATAAGTTAAAAAATAAAATAATATACAATGATCCATCTTTATATTTGCTTCAATGCACTAATGAATTTATTTATTGATGATTCGAAAAAATCGATCTCGTTCGAAAATCTGTTTGATTCTAGTTGGCATCTTTTCAATGGATTGCATCTTGATAGTTTCGGGCATGCAAATAACTCCGAAGATCTCAATCCAGGTTTGGGAACCCTAAAATATATTTCTTCGATCGGGACATGGTGCAGCTGATGAATAGTCTTATAAATGAATTTTAAATCCTCGATGTTTCGCCTCCACTTAAGTGATTCGAGTTGGATTACGTTACAGACGTTAATTGAGAATTTCTTTTTGAGTAGAGTTAGAAATTTGTTTTGTACATTCTCGATTAATATGTTGGTGGTTGTGCGATCGTAGTTCCATATGGGTGTAGCGTATTCAAGAACTGGTCTAACCAAGGATTTATATAATATCACCAATGTATTTGGGTCCCTGAAATTCCTACCAATCAAGGAGATCATTCCAAGGTTACGTCGGGCCTTGCTTGCTATAACTTGGATATGTTTATTAAAAAACAATTGACAGTCAAAATGTATGCCCAAATCCACCACATTCGACTTTCTCGAGATCCTGTCACGATTCAGATAATATTGATGAAAGCTGGTGTCAGTCTTTCTAGAGAAAGTGCAAACTATAGTTTTCCTGGGGTGGATATTCATTCCATTGTTCTCCGCCCACACTGAGACCGTGTTTATACTGTCTTGAAGTGATTTGCTGTCTTCTTCTCCATAAATAGGCTGGAATATTTTTAAGTCGTCGGCATATAGAAGAACCGGGCTGCGAACTTCTTCGGCAATGTCGTTTATAAATAAGTTGAAAAGAAGAGGTCCCAAATGAGAACCCTGGGGAACGCCCGAAGTGGCCCGGAACTCAGAAGATATATCCTGACCCAATTTCACTCTAAATCTGCGTAATGAGAGGTACGACTTAAGCCAGATGACAAAAGAGTCTGTGAAACCGAAGGAACTCAACTTCTTCAGGAGAATATGGTGAGGCATTTTGTCGAAAGCCTTCTCAAAATCCATATAAACAACGTCCACCTGCCCACGTGTTTCAACCAACGTTCCAGTTGTGGATAGGAGTTCTGTAAGGTTTGTTGTTGTAGATCTTCCTTTCATAAAACCATGTTGGTAAGGTTTTATTTGGTGATGAACTTGAGGATATATATGGCAGTGAATAATGGATTCAAAGACCTTGGGAATGGAGCCCAATATGGATATCGGTCTGTAGTCTCCAATTGTCTCCCCACCTTTTTTCTTCACTGGTATGACTTTGGATTCCTTCCAACTTTCAGGAAATATGCCCGTCTTCAGACTTAAATTGAATATATACAATAGTGGCTCAATTAACGGATCGCTTAAACCCTTGATAATAAACGGGGGAATCCCATCTAAGCCAACAGCAGATTTAGGCTTAAGATTAACAATTGCTCTTTTGATATCATTTGGAGTTATTGATGGAATATCAATATTGACTGTATTGGCCTTCTTCTTAATAATATATGGAATATTGTTAAATTTCTGATATACGGATGCGAAATGTTCACCAAAGCGTTCACACAATTCTTGATTAGATTTCACATTTACTCCGTCGATCAGTGTAGCAGACGGAGATGATGAATTTTTTCTTCTGTTATTAACAAATTGCCAAAAGTTCTTGGGATTATATTGTAATTGTCTTTCAGATTTTAAGCAATGCTCTAATTTATCATTATCAAGTAGTTGTTTTGCTTCTCTTCTAAGTCGGGAGAATTTTTTATAATATTTATTGTTTCCCGTTTTTTTGAAGTTATTATGAGCTTTTTGTTTCAATTTAAGACATTTGATTAGTGATTTGGAGAACCAGTGAGGATATCCAGTTGATCGCGGAATATATTTAGGAATATTCCGGTCTATGTAGCTCAAGAGTACTGTGTTGAACTCCCTCGCGGCATCATCGGGATCCTTCGTATTAAATACTCTCTCCCAGGTTTCATTATTAACCTGGTTATATAGTTCGCTGTAGTCTCCGGATTGGTATTTGTACTTATGTATTTGTTTAGGTGGTCCTGTACTAGGGAGTGAAATGTTAGATATCAGAATTCGTAGAGGATCGTGATATTTATCTGGCCTGGCCAATCCAGCACAGTTTTGCGTTACAGTAATTCCTCTTCTGTTCGTGAGCACGAGGTCAAGTATAGAATTTTCTTCATCCTCACTTTTGATGTTGATCTGCTCTAGGCCCAAAGCATCTACGAATGGAATTAAAACTTTAGCTTTTTCTTTAGTGTAGAAAGAAGACGTTTTGTTGATAACTTTATCAGTCCAGTTAATACAACCAATGTTGAAATCACCCAGAATGATGAGCTCTTGATTTCTTTCTTCTAAGAGAGGTTCAATCTTTCTCAGGTAGTCAGAAATAACAGAAGGCGGAGTTTGTGGAGGAAAGTAATGGTTGGATAGGAGTAGTGTTTCGCCTGGCCGGACAAGGACTTCCAGCCAGATGCACTCCTCGACAAGTTCGAGTTCTTTCCTTCTCCGACACCTAAGAACATCCTTCATGGCTAACAACACACCGCCACCTCTCTTTTGTTTTTTGTCTTGGTAATTTCTATCAGCTCTGTAGACAACATAGTTACTGGGGAAAAAGTCATTTGAGGAGTGAACCTCGTCCAGCCAAGTTTCAGTAAGAGCAATCACTGAATAATGCGAGTCTATAACTGAGGAAAATATTTCTGAAGATTTGGTTCTCATGCCTCTTATATTTTGATAAAATATTTCAAGCTTTGCCATTATTGACCGGTGTAGATTTACCATCCTCCGCAGGTATGTCTTTAAGAATTATGGAATCATTAAAAGTTCCTCGATATAGTGTAACGAGAATACCCTCAGGCCACACCTTAGGGTCGATGACAGAAGGAAGCTCAGTCTCATTGACTTCAAGGCGAAAGGAGTTATATGCCGGATATCGAGTTTTTAGACGAGCACAAGTGGGATGGCTCAGATTTACGGACTTTTTAAGAAGGGATATAACGTCTTGGGTAGTTACCTCATCAGAGAACCTGGTGATAAACAGAGCCTTTCTTTTCACTCTAACTAGATTATTTCTGTCTCCAGTTCCAATAATCAGATTTTTTGTTTGGCCTCTCTTGATATGCTTCTTAATTTGTGTAGGATTATTCCCATTTCCAGGATCAGCCTCAGAAGAAGAGTTAGAATTTTCTTGTAGCACCTGTCTACTTCGTCGATTTTTAACTAAGGTCCACTTATTGTCATTATTTGTGATGACGTCAGCGTCTGAAGTTGTTTGAACATTGTCAAGTTTCTTTGGAAGTGCAGAAGATTTACCTTCGTTGTCGTCATTTTTAGTCGAAACTTGTACTTTATTAATTTTAAGTGAAGGTTTATTAACCTTCTGATTCTGATTATCAGTATTTTTATTTTTTATTTTTGATTCAAACAAAATTTCATTTAGAGAAATCTTTAATTCTTTATTTTCTGAACGAAGAGCGGTAATTTCAGTTTTTAACTCAGCCATTTCTTGTCTAAGTTGTGCTAATGAATCTTCAGATTTTTTATTAATAAATATCTGCAAATTTTTAAACAAAGATGCCAACGTTTCGATAGAGCCTTCCTCATGAATCGAGACATCAAGCAGAGACTGCTCGATGTGTTCCTTTCTTTGTATTTCAGAGGATAAATTTTTGATTGGGGTATCATCATTAATTAAGGTTCGAATTTTCATGCATTTATCGCATTTAAAGGACGTTTCCTTATATATATCAAATTCATCATCAGATATATTCAGACATTTGAAATGTGATCGTAAATCGCATTGTTTGCACTTTAGATATTTTTGTTTGCCAAAAAAAGGTTCATTGCATACATTGCATCTATCACCGCTTGGGGCCATAATTAAAATTATGAAAAATGTCGCCACATCAATTCATTTATTTATTTATTTATTATATCCTATCTCTTTTAATTTAAAAACCAAATAAAGAAAAGGATTAATATTTAAATAGATCGGCAATCGGATTATACAAAAATAAAATGTATTTAAATATCTAAAATATAAATTTATAATTTTTTGAAAGGAAGAAAAAAAAATCCAAAGTAAATTGGAAAGATCTCACCGCTGGACCGCAGTCGTTAAAGATATTAAAATAATTCACAGTTCAACACCATGGCAATACAAAACGCCACCACCTGATATAAAATACTTGTAAAAAACTGGGAAATGTTTCTTCAAATCTTCCAAAATGCAGGAGCCACTCGAAAGCACGTCCACTCAATCCGATTACCTAATCTATATATAAGTAATAATAATTAAAAGTATAAGTAATAATAATTAAAAGGTATATGTTTAAGACCCAAATGCTAAGTAATATAAGCCTAAATATGATAATATGAACATTATTATGCACGAATAAAGTATATTAATTTTTATTGCAAATAAAATATTGAAAAATCTGGTGAAACTGGTCACACAGCACACAACTTTCTCTTACCATCGGCAATCGAAAATTGTGTTGAGCGAATTTTGAGAAAATCGAAAAAACTGAAAAAGTACTTCAGTCCATTTGAATTTAATTAATTTTTAATTATTTTGAATAGCACATTTTGTAGTGTAAAGCCTATTTAACATCTCTGCTAATGCTCAAAACTCTAAATTAATTATAAATAGGAGAAATTTTGATTATAAAACTTCCACCCCTCTTTTTTTGATCGGCCGCCATTTTGAAATTAATTGACATACAAAGATGAGACATATCAAATATTGCATTGTCACGGGAGTTACATATGTGTATAAAATTTCAAAGCTCTAGGTTAACTAGAAGTGGTCGTAATTTTGATTTGCAGATTTGTCGGAAAAACAGGAAAGCAAGTTAATAAAAGCGTTGTAAAAAGGGAAAGAAAAAAGGAAATTCCAATAGATGGATCTTTACAGACCAATTTAAAAAGCAAAGAATTCGGGAACGACACACCTAAAACTTTCTCGTATAATGTAAAAAATCTCGAAAAAAAATACTGAAAAAGTGCATAATTGAAGCACTAGTCAAGGGCGAATCCAGAGGTGTTTCTCGGGGGGGGGGGGTAATCTGGTGTGACTCGTCGCACAGCACACTATTTTTTTTAATTTCGGTAATTTAAAAGCGCATTCTGTACTTGTTTGCCAAAATATAAATACACATCAAATTTTTAAATATTAATTTTAAAAATTTTACATTAAAAATAAATTTTTTTGCGAAAAAAAGGTATTTTTTCGAATCTCGGGGGGGGGAGTAATTACCCCCCCCCCTTGTATCCGCCCTTGACACTAGTAGACCTACTTTTTGGTCGATTTTGTTCAAAAGCTTCGTGTCACGTCCCAGACGAGTAACTTACTTAAATATAAAATTTTAATCTCCTGGCTCTCTATGTTCTTGAGATATTTTGTTCACAGATATACACACAGAGAAACCATGTAGCGAAACCCACTTTTTTTGATTCAGGGGACCTCAAGACGAGTGTATCCATTAAAATCTCGACATCGAATTTTTGACATGAATCCAATACTTTCTCTCCATATATTAACATATATAGAAAGTAAAAAGTAATTTTTTTTTTAGTCTTTTCGGGACTTTAAGCCAAAATAGACTTTGAACGTTACTTCACCGACCCCGCACCGCGGGAATAATCAGGCGAGGAAAGAAGTGGCCTCTCGGCCACGGGAGAAATTAAAGAATTAATAAAAACATTCGATGAAAAGTCTAAATATACCATTACCAGAGCAAGCTCTTACTAATAATTGAGACAGAGATATTAAATGAATCTTACTAATTTGCATGATTAATAAAAAGTTTGTGTAATTAAAATGTATTATGTCAATGTTATAGTTGTCGGCCAAATTAAAATTAATTATATGTAAAAACCGATGTTTCAATATCTTGAAGAATATAACTAAACTAAACAAGAAACAAAGTAAAGGATCAAACATCTAGAAATTGCAGTAGGGCTCAGTTTATATAGCATATTAATTCTTTTTATCTTTTAGGGTGATAAGTAATCACCTTAAACAAAATGCTTTTCATCTTGTTTACAAGTAAGACAGTCTCTTTTTGAGAGAGCGGAACACAAACCTAATTCTGATTGATCATTTATTAAGATATATCAGTAGTTGAGATGTTTTTGAATAAATTAGTATATATTATAAAATATTATTTTTTATGAAAATGATATATATGTTTTATATCAATAAACACCTGTTAAGCATTAATTAATTGCACGTCATGAGATGCAATCACATTTTTTCCTCTATTAAATTCAATACGACAAAAATATGACATTTTAACTTGATGAGATTGTTTGCCCGCTGGAAAGTCCCAAGAAAGAAATCCCAAAAGTGAATCATATTATATGTCATTATTATTATTATAAATTCTAGTATAATAAAAAATTTCCAAATTATATTGTTTAAAAAATGATGAAATTATTGGATAGAATTAGACAATAATATTTTTTAAATAAATTTTAAATCAAATTAAGGTTATTTCTACTTAACTGTAGGCCTATTATTATTATTATTATTATTATTATTTGTAATTCCTATTGGGATCCCCGTTTATTTACCCGAGGTGCTTCCGTGCACACACCTCAAACCCAACCGGCCTCTGGCCGTAGCCATCTACCGGCACCCCGTGAAGTTACATTATTTCCTATCTCTAACGCCTCCTCCTAGCTATTGAACTAATCGTTATTTCTGGTTCCACCCGGCTCCTTTTATCCAACTTCTATGCTAGGGAGGAGGGACTCCCTCAGCACCGGCGTGTAGCCTACTCCTTTCGAAGAATGCATCACTGAGAGGGGACCTTCTATACGTCCCTTCCACAGGACGGGATGTCACAGCAACTCCCTCTCCTCGTAGAGTTGCCTGAGGGCTATTGTGGTGAGATGCAATCAATATTTCAATCCAATGCCTGTTTGAGGATTTGTTTACATTATTGTAAATAAATATTTTTATTTAATGAAAAAATCCCTCAAGCCCAGGATTTGAACGCGGATCTTCTTTGTAGAAGCCGACATCCTAGCCCACTACACCAGTGAGCCCTCTTGTAGGCTTACCAAATCCACATTCTGGTTTACGAAGTATATATAAAGATAAAGTATTGGTAAAACAATTTTACATCGAGATTTTGACGTTTCTCGACGTTTTTGACCTCTCTGAGTCCAATAAAACCATTTTTACTTTCTCTTACCTATTTATGTAATATACAGTGGGAAAGTATTGAATTCTTGTCAAAAATTCGATGTCAAATTTTGATGGTTATACATGTTTTAAAGTCCCCTGAATCCAAAAAACTGAATATACAAATTAAACACTAGGTTATTTGTTTCAGAGGTTTTATTAATTAAAAATTAACACTTAAGTGTTCGAAACAAATAACCTAGTGGTTAATTTGTATATTTAATTTTAATTTTAAAAATGTTTCAACGAGAACCAACGGTCGAAAGTTTAAATCTTACCAAAAAAGTGGTTTTCGCAACATTGTCTGTCTGAGTGTCTGTCTGTATGTGTGTTTGTTAACAAAATATGTGTATCAAGAACGAAAAGAGCTACGAGGTTGAAATTTTATTTTTAAGTTAGGCTTTTGAACAAAATCGGCCAAAGAGTAGGTCTACTAGTGCTTCAATTATGCACTTTTTCACTTTTTTTTCGAGATTTTTTAGATTATACGAGAAATTTTTAGGGATGTCGTTCCCGAATTTTTTGCTTATTAAATTGGTCTGTAAAGGTCCACCTATTGGAATTTCCTTTTTTTAAATAAAATATTTTTTTTTTCTAATTTAATTTAAGGTTTTTTCGGCCCCCGTCTAAGCAAATAAATGAAAATATATTATTAATTAGAAGAAACAAATATGGATTGAGCCATGTGATAAAATTGAAAAATATTTTTTATCACCAACAACGGAGAACAAAAATAAAAAAAGGCGAAAATATTTTATGTAATGCATTTCTTTTAATGAATATCTAATTTGTTGGCACGTGGAAAGATTTTATTTTGGCTTCTGTTTGCGATTTACTATCTCTTTATTCGTAGTATATCGAAGGCTACCACACGCTGATATCTCAGGGACACCCATCCGAGGTTTCGCCGCGCTTGGCATTGCTTGATTGCAACGATCTTGGTGGCTCTTGCTCTAATCCTTTGCACCCGGCCACTACTTGATGAATTTGTTTTTTTTTAATCAATACCTGTCATGCATTTATTTCTGTAAAATAAATGATTCAGCTTTACTTTGAGTGTATAAATCATGATTTATTTGAAGGCAGTTGAGAAATTTAGTCTCATCCGTGGCAATTCAAGATTGACCTTAGAATAAATAACTTAAAAAAAAAGATTGAATTTTTATTCATTTCTGTCCAGGTCGACATTGCATTACATTTGACCGCGTAGATAGATAGAAAATGACATATTATATAATCTTGGAATTATTTAAGATGTTATGTCTGTTCGAGAATTTATGATTGAAAAAAAAAAAATAAATAAAAGAATTTTTATTTCAAAAATTATTACATATCGAGTGGATTGCTAAAAAAACTTACAATTACAAATTCGTTGAATAATAATTGCAAAATGTTGCAAATGGCCGATATTACTTTATTATTATTATTATCCCTACATATTGGGAGTACCACTGAGATCTTTGTTACGAAATTATATGCAGTCACCACTAGAATAGGGTTGGTAGATTCGGAGGCTGAATCGATTTTCGATTCGTCGATTTTAAAATCGTAAACAAATAATCGATTTTGAAAAAATCGATTTTTGCCTAAATTTCTTAATTACACTATTACAGTTTTTTTTTTTTAAATTAAAACCAATTTATCTGGAATTAAAAGAGTGAAATTTTTAAGTCCTGGACTCTCTCTCTCTCTCCTCGACCTATATAATCTACGTTAATTTGGAAATTATATAATTTGTTTAGTAACTCTATTGTGTTCTATTGTCTGTGTTTATTGCTTAAGATATTGCTTTTAATGAGAATCTAGTTTTCAAAAGGCTGATATTTTATTTTCTTCTTAAAAGGGAACCTCACCCAGGTTAATCGAGCAAAGCGCTCTTTAAAATAATTATACCTTTGTTGAAGGATAATTTGATTTTTTTTATTATATCACGTTATTAAATTGTGAGATCCCGAGAGAAACTAAAAGGATGATGTGGCCATCATCTATTTACCTTTTGCCCTTTAAGAGAATATGGAACATTAAATTTGAACTAGCTCCACGGTATGTCTACGGTAAACATATTATTTGTTTGGCATTTGACTTTCCTGAGGAAAGTCGCGACCAGCTTTCATTAAAATAATTTTTCTTTTAAATTTTAAAGTATATATTGTAGAAAACAAAAAATTATTGACGATGCTAGACCGTTGAATTTATTTCGTTTTAAAAGAACATATCATAGAATTAAAAGAGTACAAAATTTTAATTTTCTTTGAGTAAAAAAAAATAATGTGCAAAATTAGAATTAGAAATTTAATATTTTACAAAATTTATATGATTATAATTTCCAAGACACTTTCTGTACCTAAATAATATAAAATTTGAAAATTTTTATTTGTAAATCGTGTCTATAAGCGTTCTAAATTTTTTTTTATTAACCTAGGTTAGTTAAAAAATAATTTATAGTTCAGATATATTAATACATATTTTCTTATTAAATATTATTAGGCTTGTTAGATGGCGTGGAGTTTTTAAGATAAAGCGAGTCAGGTGATAGCGGTTCCGAAGCCCTGGCAAGGAGATGGAAGATTGACAGCTAGATGCTGCACAGTCGGTGGAATTCGCAAATATGAGGTTATAACAATCTTTTTTTTTGGGAGGATCTTTAAAAATTTAAAATTACATCTACAGATTCTTCTATGTTCTTAAATATTTGCGAATTCTTCCGACTGGGCAGCGTGGAGCTGTGAATCTTCCATCTCCTTGCGAGGGTCTTGAAACCGCTCAAACCACACCCGCTTTATCCTATACCCTAGTACAGCGGTTCCCAAAACATGGGCCGCGGGCTGATTGGAACTGGGCCACGGACGTCTAATAAAAATTATTACTTATAATTAGAGAGCGGAAAAAGTCTTTCAACTTTTGTCAATTTTGAGACTTTCCAGATTTTCTTCACTGATCTCACAAAAAGAAACGTTTTTTTTTGAGATTTTCAAAAACGACTTTTGCGCTTCCCGGTCCCTATTTATTCCAAATGATTTGTATCCAAGTTAATTAGGGTGGATATTATCCATAGAGGTCATATTTTTTCCATCGCCTTTGAACTTTGAGATTTTTCAAGATTTTCCTAAAACTTTAAGGATTCCCTTTGTTTTCGTCCACAAGGGACTAAATTAATTTCAAATTACAATAAAACTAGAAATTTATTATTTAGAATAAAAGATTCTAAAATTTTATTGCTTAAAATTACCTCAAATACATAATTAATAGAACGAATAGGGATATATTAAATTGTTTCATCTGTCAAAGTTCCTCAGCATAAATCTGTTCATATTTCTTTTTAATTTCACATTTATTTGTCAATCTTATTTTTATATTCGATTATATAAAATTATAATTAACAAATATTAGTTTAGTGTTTAGTCAAATCTAAAAATTTATAATAATAAAAATAAAAGAGCTTTTTCAACTTTAGTTTTCTTGAAAAATAGTACAATGTTATTTGTTTTATTTGCACTACCTCACTACTTAAGTTACTAGGGACTCCAGTTTAAGAAGTACTGACCCCCCTGGCTTTGGTCTAACCTAAATGCCCACTGTAGTATTTTGACTAATTTATTTATTTCAAAATATCATTTGCTTCTTCTTTCAAATGCTTATTTAGTCATCACAATAAAAATTATCTACCTGATATTAATTATTAATAAATAATTCAGTCAGGGCAAGTAATAAATATTTTTTAAATACTCATTTGCTTTGTTTATATAAGATTAATACTTTTATCCTTTAAACATAATTAATTACCTTGTCTGATTCGTTTATAAATTTATTAAAGACGCTCTTCTTATATAACAAATACAAATAATAATCAATGAATTTTTGATTATATCAAAGAATTAACTTATTTTTTTAACCTTACGTAATTAATCAATTTTAATTTAAATGAATTATTTTTTTCGTTAATATTTAATTTCATAACAGATGTATTTCAATCAATTATTTATTTGCCTTTTCTCTACTCGTCTTTTACATAACTAATGATAACAACCTCATCCTTTAGGCTTATGTCACAAAATCAAAATATTATATATAAATTGTTTTAATGATTAGTTTATTTTTATTTATTACTAGAGGTTTATATAATTGACATTATTTTTTTATTTTAAATCAATATAGCGCTTCTTGCGTTTAAATTTATGTTTTTCATAAAATTAGATTTTTTTAGTTTAATAAATTTTCTATTTGTTAATTTACACATGATAGTATAGGTACATATAGACGAAATCAGTGGCGGATTAATGCAATTTTGTCGGAGGGGCGGTTTTTTTTTTTTTTTTTTTTTTTTTTTAAGGACTTTGTGGGCATCTATGGTCATTTAGACCCCTTACCTATTTATTTAAATTGATTGGTAACAAATTCAATTGAAATTAAAGCCCGGAAATCATAATTTCTTTAGATTACTAGTTTTTATAACATTGTGAATTTCTTTTCGGAGGGGGGGGCCGATCGCCCCCCCCCTTTAATCCGCCCCTGGACGAAATAAGGCTAATTAATTTCATTCAAGAATTAGAGGCTACTTTAAATTAATATAAGAGTAATTTTTGTGATTACTGAAAAATTCTAATTTCTCATTGAAATACTTTTTGGTTTTAAATTCCCCTTTCTTTTTAGAACATTATGTTGAAGTAAGTTTTAAATTTATTGTTATTTCTCCTACCGCTGATGATTTAAAGCGCTTTCTAGTAGGACACTTATTAACTGAACTTAGAAGTTAAGTTAATCGACACGTGTGGCGTCACTGACTGGGAGCGAGCGCCTTGGAGCTATGCACGATCTTGCCAGCGAGTATCACACGGTTGCCTATTTTATAGGAGGTTCGAATACCTTTAAACCAGTGGTTCCCAACCGGTGTGCCCCAGCACCAAAGGGTGCCGTGAGATATTTAGGTAAAAAAAAGAGGCGGAAAAAATAAAGTTTTGCAAGAAAAAAGATCAAATGATTTAAACAGAAGCGGCAAAAATTTTCCATAGGACGGAAAAAATAAAGTTTTGCTAAAAAAAGGTCAAAAATGATTTTCACAGAAAAGAAAATTTCCGCAAAAATTTCGTTTTGCTAGGGGAAAAAAAAGGAAGGGTGCCCCTAGTGTGTAATGTTATTCCCAACGCACTTTTGGGGTGCCGTGGACTTCAAAAGGTTGGGAAACACTGCTTTAAACGATTCGTGAATCCAATTTTATTAATATAGGCCTAATAGTAATATTTATCAAATTAGAAAAATAATAAGCAAGAGAAAATAAAAAAGAAAAATTTGATAAATAGATAAAAATTTATAGCTGAAACTAAAATTCTGAAATTTTTTGTCAAAAGAATTTAAAAACGTCTGAATTCTCACTATTTGTTCTTTTTTTTATTTTTTAGGTGTTTTTATTCAAGTATGGTCTTTAGCTTATTCCTAGTAAATTTCTTACCAAGTTTGACGAACTTTTCTTCATTCAGGATGGGATGTCCAACTCAAACAAATAACATCTAGTAAAAAAATAACTTTTGTCGATTCTATAACTGATTGGGAATTTTTCTAATTACCCCTTAAGAAATTTTAGAGGCAGCAAAAAAGAATTAATGATTAGATATTTAAGGAAATTTAATACACTCTGATTTTCAGATAATTCCCAAAGCAGGGCAAGGAATCCAAAATATTTTACGGAAAATTGTAATTAGCTTTTTTAAAAGTAAAAATTATTTAATTTAATATAATTTTTAAATTAAAAAAATAATATATACTGTATAATATATATATTTAATTTAAAATATAAAATTTACACTGATATGAAGTAAAAATGATCTGTAAAATTCATTTCAAGGAGAATACCCGAGTCGAAATCGAACGCCTGGTTTGAGTCTACAAAACCTCAGAATCTAATTGTTGTCTAAGTAGACTTAACAGAATCAAACTAGGATTTGAAAGCATGGTTTCTATGGAAATTTGATAGTCTGGTTTGGTTCTAAAAAGTCTACTTATGTCCCTTTTTGACAAGTTTAGACTCAGACCAGGTATTCGAAATACTAGTTTAAGTCTACCAGATCTACTATTACGACCAGCAGTATTGAATGCTGGAATCCTAGTTTAGGCCTATAAATTCTCATTTAAAATTTGTTTATATACATATATACAGAGTGACAAAAAAGTTCTGATAATTTTGTTAGATTAGCAAAGAGGTATGCTTGTTTTGGCAATGAGAAAATAACTTTAGAGTGTTTTCTTTAAATATTTCGAAGACATTTAATAGCACTTCACCGCTGATGAAGAAGTCCTATTAAATGTCTTCGAAATATTTGAAGAAAACACTCTAAAAGTTATTTTTCTCATTGCCAAAAAACAAGCATACCTCTTTGCTAATTTATACAACTTGGCACTCCACATTCGAAATTTTTTACTTTCTCTTACATCTATATATGTTAATATATATAGAGAGAAAGTATTGGATTCATGTCAAAAATTCGATGTCGAGATTTTGATGGATCTTCACGTTTTGCTCTTCATTTCGCTACAATTAAATTCTTAAATAAAAGGAAAATCAAATTAATCTTTAAATAAAATAATATTTTTTGTTTAAATATTAAAATTTTCTTTAATTTGAGAATAAGATAACATATATTTAAAAAATTTTAAAAATTCCAAATGCTCTTCGTGTCGATTTCATTATTTCTGGAGATTCATTACTGAAATTGTTTTAAAGAAAATATGGATGTAAAAATGAGTTTCCATCTCTAAAATAAATCACATTAATTTTTATCTTGACTGTATATGTAGGCCTATACCATTAGCTATCACGTGTGGAAAAATATTTTTCTTTTCAGTAAGAACTTCATTTAGTTCTCTGGAAATGTGAAAAATATATAAATTAATTTTATAAATTTATAATCTTTTTTAATTTGTCTTCTTACCTTTCAAAATGACATGAATGGCCAATGTTCCTTGTATTCATTTATTAAAATTAAAGTGGCTTCTTCAGGCCAATGTGTTTTTACAACTAAAATTTATAATGAATATAATTGAAAAAATTAAATAGAATATAAGATAACATATATATAAAAATAAAAATAAAAATAAAAATAACAGCTAACCTTATCATTTTGTTTTGGCTTGTTTTTATAACGTTGACCCTTAAATAAATAAAAATAATTAATAATAATAAAGAAAATTAATGAAAAAAATGAAAATAAAACTTAAAACTTACTTCTTTTTTATCGATAATAAATCCAAATATCCAAGGAATGAAAGAAAATGAAAGGTGGTCATCTATTAAAGCTTTGGCGCTGAGATCGCACTGTTTTTAATTTTTACCCGAGAGGATTAGAAGATTCAAACCAGTACTTCCCGAGTCAAATGAACGCCTGGCTTGAACCTTTTAGTCCTCAATTGAAGACTGCAAGGTTCAAGCCAGGCGTTCAAGTACTGATTTGAACCTTCTAATTCTCCTGGCAGGTTCAGTAGGCTCAATCCAGGCTTTCAATTTTGACTCAAATACTGGTTTGAATCTTCTAATTCTCCTGGTAGGTTTAGTAGGCTTTAAACAAATTTTAATCCTATCAAATAACAAAGGAATTGAGGACTAAAAGGTTCAAACCAGGCGTTCAAGTACTGGTTTGAATCTTCTAATTCTCCTGGTAGAATCAGTAGGCTTTCACAAAATTGTAAATAAATAACATCCCATCAAATAACAAGGGAATTCAGGACTAAAAGGTTCAAACCAGGCGTTCGATTTCGACTCGGGTAATCTTAAATAAATGTTAAAAAAAATCGAGCGCCTTGAAAAATTTCGCTCAATGATATTTAATTTTTATTTCCCTGACTGCTCAGGTCCTATTTAAAAATTTAAAAATTTCAAATTGAATAAGAAGAGATTCATTTTTTTTATCTTTAAAAAACAATTTATTGTATTTTTGATATCGAATAGATGTGTAAAAAAAATTTGTAATTAAACATTTACTATTAGTAAATTAAAAATTTTTTGGTATTTTATAATTTTCTTTTGCTGAAAATAAGTGCGTATCTTTTACAAGGAGATTTGGAATATTTTAGGCCTTAGAAAGATTTAATTTTCAATTTTATTATTTTTTTTTTTTTTTAATTCCATTATAAAGTTCATTTGTGTGTTGTTGTACAATTTAAGAAAGATTTTTTTCAATATCGTCAAATATTTCCTCTTATCCATTTTTTTTTTTTTTTTTTTTTAGGAAATAAAATATCATTTAATTTAATATCGCAAAAATTATTTTACAAACCCTTATGCTTAACAAGTAAAGTACTATGCACAAGAATCACTAAGAGGAAATAATTGACAATCAACAACACATAAACATGTGTTTTCTTTTTTTTAATTTTTTAAATAGAAATAAATAAAAACAAAATTAAAAAAATGTATGAGATACAAGATTCTCTATACAGTAAATAGTTTTTCATACTAGGATCCTGAATAGCATCCCAGATCAATAATAATATTAATAATAATAATAATTATAATAATAATCAATTATAATTATTATGAATATATAAATTATGCTATGATTATGAGTACTATCTAAATGTGATTTTCATTTAGTTACTAATGATCTTGTTTAATAATATATTTATATATTTTATATGGTTTATTTTAACAGACTAAGAATGAAATAAACGGGAAGCCATTTTAATTCACAAACAGGATAATCAATTATCTGCAATGAAAAATAGACTTTAATTAAATAGTCCAGATAAGAACTGATAACAACCTATTTAGAGAGTGATTATCCTTTTTATGAAAAAATGCATAAAATGTTTTTTTAAATAATTTAAACTATTATTAGCTACAATATATATAAATATAAATAATTAATCAATTTCCAAGTTGTCTCTACAATAGCGTTTCTAACTTTTGCTATTATTTTCATAGAAACTACTTGAATTTGTATTATCTGCAGAATTTGATGATAAGTCATCTTTAAAAGTATATATAAATATATATATTCGTACATATATATTTATATATAAATATTTTTTTTATTTTAAATAATTATTTTTCAACCATGCCTTGCTCATTGCGGTCAATAAAATTTGACCATTGCAAAAAAAATCTAGTACAAAGCTCATAACACAGTGATATGCTATTTCCATTTCCCCTATGTTATCTCTGCAATAACATTCAGGATTCACTATATATATACCTATGTAACATGGTTTTGGTTCATTAGTTCTTCTTCACAATTTAAATTTCATATATTACATGGCACTTTTGTATTATCTAATACTTAGATTAAAGATTTTTTTTTTTTATTTAATACTGTTCGTAAAAATGGCCACAGTTAACTATTTGTCAATACGTTAAAATAATTCAGTGTTTAATATATAAGATAAATCGGTTTAAATAAATTTGTAAATAAAAACAGATAAAAGAAAAATCGAAAATCTGTAATAAAAGTCTTATTGAAGATAAAATAAAATTTAACAATCTGTACATGTGCGTAAATAACTTATATATAGCAAAAGAGCAACAAGAATTGTAATAAAATTTGTGGACATTGTTCCAAGGCAAAGCATCGCCCGCTAAATTTGCCAATTGGCTTTGAGCTTTATTATTAAAAAAATAAATAAATAAATAAATAATTTATGAATCGCATAAAAATGATGGACTAGAAGCTTTAAGTCAGCCACTTAGCAAGAAAATATATATTTTACTATCAATAGTAAATCAGGTACTAGATACAAATGCATCAATTTGATAAAATTTTTTTTTTTTTTTTTTTGCTTATCCCTCGTGTTCCAGAAACCAGCTTCGTATTCGAGTTTATTTTTCGTATATATTTATTTATTTATAAATGCAACTCGAATTATAAATTATGGCAAAGAGAATATGATATGGATCTATATATCTTTAATGCTCACCCGGGATTATAAAGAGGCATTATTGAATCCTAATTTATTTCTTTTCTTTTCTTTTTTTTGAAACGAATATTTAATAAATAAAACAATTTTTGGTCCCAAATGTGAATTATTTTATATATTCACGTCTTTGGAAATGTATACCGTTGTAAAAAAATGAACCAAGAACGAGGGAGAAAAACTCTCATTTTCTATTCCTATTATTTTTAATATTATTTTTTTTTAAATATATTTATTATATAAGAATAAAATAAATAACTTGTGCAGCCATTTTCACAGCGCTTACATAGAATTCCCAATGCGAGCAATGTTTGCTGGAAACGGTTTTTTGTCCATCAATTATTGTATATAACTCGAACACATTGGAGAATATATTCATTCACTGTGACATTTATAAGTTCTCTTAGGATTAGAATCAAGTAGAAATTTTACTGTACATGCTACGGATGGCAGAAGTTATAGTATTCCGAAAAAATACTAGCATTTTATATATTTAATATTTTATTTTATTTTATTTTTTTTCAAAATTTTTCTTTTTAAACAAATTAATATTGTTCTGACAAAAATTCCATCCAAATGTACGCAAGATCGTCCAATCAAGTTTTTACTAAAAATAGTTCATCAATATAAAGACTATTTTTGTTTTTTTATTTT
>JAKCPI010027272.1:0-40747 GCA_023213315.1 Euborellia annulipes
TATATATTTTTTTAACCCTTTCTCACTCTTTAAGCAGGGGCCATTTAGGGGTGTATATTTATTTTTAATATATTTTTTTATAATACATAGTCCCTCGGGCTACCGGGGGGACGTTCAACACGCTGATTGCTCAGGGTTACCGGTCCCGAGCTCTTTTATATTTAACTTTACTTATCTATAACAAAAAATAAATAAACAAAATCATCCCATCTTATAAGCAAACTAAGCTATTAAAAAAAAAAAAATTGTAGCTGATGGCGGTATTATATTTGTAATTTTTGTGTATGTCATTATGTTTTAAGGTCCTGATGAAGGGCTGAAAAATCGGTCGAATCGTTGGCATGTGTATTAAATAAAGCGGAAAAAGAGAAATTATTTTTTTCTTAATTTGTTTTCGGCTGCCTTACTCTCCTCATTGTAAATTGAAATAAATTTTTGTCGCATGAGACGGGATGCGAACCCTTGACAAGAGGCTGATACTCTACCACTGTGCTATGGTCCAAAGGCGAATTATTTTTATTGTTAGTTTAGGAATATTTTTGTAAATAACTCCAAAATTATCTTATTAAAATAGAGTCAGCTAAATTTCATAAATATTTATTTATAAAGTTATTGTAATTTATTTCGGAACATTTCTTTTACGGAGATTATTAATTTTTGTTACAGCGAGAAGTATTCCAAGTGATGCAACAACAGGCGGCGCTTATGGCGGCGGCGACGGCGCAAGGCACAGCCGCCTATATCAATCCAATGGCGGCCCTTGCGTCGCAAATTCCGCACGCCGCCACGCTCAATGGCATGGCCAACCCTGTGGTGCCGCCCACTTCCGGTGAGCATCGTCGTCATCGTCGGTGTCTCCTTTTATTTCCTCTATTCCTATTTCCATTTGCCTATGCGAGAGGTGTACATGCAACATGCAACTAACCATTTCATTATTAACATCACATCACGTCACTTATTATCATAATCATCTGCACAATAATCCAGTCATTAAGACATTAGGTCTTTTTGTTAATATAGTTTGTCTTTATTTAAGCATTCTCACACTAATGAACTCATTCGAAATTTATGATCATATGATTCATGAGAGAGAAGGTATTTACTATATATTCATCAGTATTATCACTAATTAAAATTTAATCAGGCTGGATAACTATTATAAAAAATAAAACGATTTAATTGTTGGCATTTCTAAGTAAACTCGACAATAATCTCATAATTGGAAATTTGATTATTAATAATAGTACTCTAGAAAAAAAGTCATATATCGTAAGTTAGACCTATATAAAAATGTTGTAGAAAAATTTTTAAACATCGTTCAATGGGTGGGAAGACTTTAGAACGAAGTTCATTTACGCGACTTATTTCACGGTGATTTGGCAAAATTCGTCACGTAACAAAAAAGCGTTACAGAGCTCGAGCGCCGGCGTAGGAAGGCGAGGCTAGCCGAAGTCTTGGCGAGGACACCCCCCACCGGCTCTAGAGAATTCTCTTTCTATATTATTTTAAAAAGAAAATAAAAAATTATTTTCTTTTTTAAATTATATTTAAAGTTGAAAAAAAAGGCGTGAGGAACTTCGACCCCACACGTTTGCTTTTTCTAAGAAAAAGTAGAATCTCTAAATATTAAGGATAAAATCCTATTTAAAGAGCTCATTTACAAAAACGCCAGGAGACATGTCAAATTATTTTAAATGGAAATTCGCTCTTCAAAATTGAGGAAGGGTCAGCCTTATAGATACTATTTTTTTTTAAATTATTATACGACCAAAACTACATATTTTTTTTATCTCAAGGGACAAAGATCTAAAAATATATTCGACCTTATTTTTTATTATAAAGAAAATCTTAGAATCTCCATTAATAAAGTTTGAATTTATATTAAAATGAGATTTCTCTTTCCTTTTGAAATTTAAAGCCTTAATAGGATTGCGTTATTTAGATATTTTATTATAAATGTATTATATTTATTAATAATAGCGTTTCACTGACTGTATACGTAGTTCTGAGGCAAAGTTATAGAGCGTGTATATTTGAATTTGTATCGAATGGATTCTGCTAATTTAGCTAACGTCTCGTTTATTTACGTGCTCTAAAATACACATCTCAAACTCGCTTTGTAGTCATTTCTATGGGATGAGTAAAGGGTGAAAGTATTGAAAGTATGACGGTTTAAAAAAAAAATAGGAAAAATTGGAAAGATCTCAAATGGCTGGTTTTAATAAATTTATTCATCTTTTGTTTTATACACCATATACACCTCTCACTCTTCTAGTTCATTTGTTTATTCATACACATTTTATTTATTTTAATTTCTAAATCTCATCTCTTCTCGCGCAATAATTTCATTGTTAATTACGATCATGCGTTCCACATAACTTGAGTTTTTCTTTGATTTGTTTATATGTTTGTATAAACAAATGAATTCTATATTATTTAGTTTGTCGTGTTGAATGCATTAGAGTGCTTCGTTTATTGGTGGATTTATTTGGTTCACTTCACTTTCTCGATGTTTGCACTTAATTTAAAGGCACCTCCTGCTAAGGCAGCTGTCTTCATTTTTCAAAGTTATTTGGAACGCACTGTATCTTGAATGCTTATGTATGTGTGAGTGTATGTGTTTGTAAATTGAGATCCACACACTCTCTCTCTCTATCTATCTCTATCTCTCTCTTTCTTCCTTTTTCCGTATTTTGGGTAAAATTTAAGTTTGTTGATGGGGGGAATATGGGGTTACCAAAATCCTAAAAATTGGGCACCAAACCAGGAAGCGGCTCGGTGCAACCGGTGAATGGAGCCCTGCCCAGCCTCCCATCACCGACGATGCCCAACTTCAACATGGCAGCCCAAACGCCAAACGGACAACCTGCTGGTTCGGAACCCCCTCCGCCCACGGCTGCCGTCTATACCAACGGGTTGCCGCAGACCTATCCCCCGCGTAAGTACTGCCCGATCCTTTTCCAAATGGTCTATATATTCCATATTGCATGATTGTTATAAGCCGGATACAAGTGCGTTCCAGATACTCACCTCTGTCTCTCGAGCAAATACAAAGTGCTAGGTGCATGTTTTGATTTCATTAAATATGAAAAATGAAGTTAGCTTTGTTCTAATCTCTAATATCATTAACCTATATAAATCTGAATATATGCTAGTAATAGTTACATAGCTACTAGGACTAAAAATTTATTGGACATCTTTTATTATATTTTTTTAGATTAACCTATAATAGGTGGATCTCATCGGGTCAACTAGCTTTACTTTATTACTAAAATTTTCTTTAGAATATATGAAACAAATAAATAAAGAGGAACGATTCGGACCCATTCGTTGGCCATGATGACGATTTATATAAATTAATGCTATTTAGTATGAATCAAAAAACATTAAATTAAATTTCCAGTAATTATTTTCTTGGTTCAATCAATAAGAATAAGAATTGGAGAGAATTTTTTTTTAAGTCTCTTTTGGAATCTTCCAGTTTTTTTCTAAATTATATTGGATACCAATTAAATTAGAAATTTCTAATTGGTAGCCAATATAATTTAGAAAAATTTTATTGCTCGAGATCGAAGTGATCTATATATAGCAAGAGGCGAGATCTGAACTCCTGTGGGTGTTTTTAAAATAAAGAAAAACTTGCTTACTGCCTGACAAGTATTTGCAATAAATACTGGAAAGACGATTTGATGTTCTTCTATATTATGAAATTCAATTTCAATTATATAATTCTATGCTAATATTATTTCGATTTGATTTATAAATGCACATAAATTATTAGATTTCTGTTTATTCTTTTTCAAATTTTTTTCTTATGATACTTCAATGAAAGTTAGTCAAATTTAAGGTTCGACAGGTGACTTCAGTTTTATACATACCGTTTCTATTAACAATTTCCAAAACAAATACAAATCAAATTATATTTTGACTATTGATATAATAAAAAAAAATTTAACCAATTAAAAAATTATTAAGATAAAACTTTTGTTAGGGTAATCGAGGTGACATGGTACCGTGGAAATTAAAGCGACATAAAAAGTGTCACATTTTATAAATATCTAATATAGAGAGGCTATGAAGGCGAGTTCAAAGGGTGACATTGTTCGGTATTGAAAGTTGAAAGCAATAAAAAGAGA
Source organism: Euborellia annulipes (assembly GCA_023213315.1). NCBI lineage: Eukaryota > Metazoa > Arthropoda > Insecta > Dermaptera > Anisolabididae > Euborellia > Euborellia annulipes. Next base: position 4,137 of record JAKCPI010027272.1, read on the forward strand.
GTAATCCAATCTCTCTTTTAACTCCTCAGGGTTGCAGAACGTGCACCAAGTTGGAGGTTAAATCTAATGATTTTGACTTCAATTTTTTCTTAATCTCTCTCGGGATAATGAAAAATTTATCCTATTAGGATAGGATATTTAAAAAAGATGTTTTGATTATATCTTCCAAATTATATTTTTTACCTTCTCTTTTGTTTAAAAAAAAGATCTAAAAAAAAAATATTTATTTTTCAAAACAGAAATAATTAAAGATTTATTTTATAAGTTAATAAAAATATAAACGTAATATTTGTTTTACAAGTTTTATTTTTAATTAAAAATTATTTAGTTTATCTTTTCCCCTTATTGCCTATATTATATTTTAATTCAAACAAGAAATAAACAACAAATTAAATAAGATAATAATAACAAGTTGGGTTTTGTATACGTGTCTGTGTAGATTTCTAGTTTAACTAGCAAGTCCTCACTGAGAGAACTTGCATGTTTGTTTTGATAAATATATAAATACGTCTAAAGTTAAAATTTTGTCAGTTCAAACAACTGTTGACTTTGATGTTTGTTGACTATTTGCATCAGAGTATCCCGAGCACTTAGTGAGCTCTCGGGTTGTACCTTTCAGTGTGTTTGCTCTTTAAAGACATTTTTAGGACACACCATCAATGTTTAATGTTTATTTATACGTTTATATATAAGCATGTTTGATTTTATTTTGTGGGCCGCCTGTCCAGTTCCAATCCCATCCCCATTCCAAGATCTAAGTCCGAGGACTGGTGTCGTCACGTTCACATGCAGATGTCTCACTTGCAGCTCAAGGCATCCCGAATGGGGACGCGGCACTCGCGCACCCGGGTGCCTACCCTGGCATCCAGCCCTATCCAGGAGTCGGTGAGTCCAATGTCACCCTCTACGGTACATCATCTTACTTTCTACATACAAACAAGCCTGCCTTCTCTGCCTATCCTCATTCTTCTTCTTTCTTATTATTTTTCCCTATGAACACTTTCTAGGGGTAGCGAAATTTCAAATTATCCTCAATCAATAAACATTTAAACCAACTGTATCCAAATTACGGTCCGAGATCTGAGCCGATTTTAGCCGACCCGCGGATAAAATCAAAACAAATTTTGGAAAATTCTATGAACATCCTTTATAAGAAATCAATTGTCAAATAGAATAAGAGCTATGTTTCTTCTGTTAGTAGAAGTGAAAAATGTTTCTCATTTTAGAAGGATTCGGGAAAGGACATTTCTTTTACTGATTGAACTAAACTGGTTTCTAAAACAGAATTTTTATTAAATCATAATGGCGTGAACTCTCCATCTTTTATTTTTTAATATCATAGTTTGCTTATCAATTTCAATATAAAATCAAAATTGAGGACAAATGTATCTTTTGAAAAAGCGGATTTTTGTAATTAGAAAAATTCATTTATTTCATAGTTGACCAAAACATTTCAGCTTTGATGATAAAAAGGTATTAAGACCTCTTGTTTAAGCGAAATGTGCAGTTGTGAACAAAACTGAAATTAAACTCTAAAAAAAAGATTAGATTACTTTTTTCACGATATAGTTCTTCTTTTATCTTTTGCCTTATTTCCTTATTTATGGAATCGCATAGCTTGATGCTTTATGAGCAAAGCGGGAGACTAACTTCAAGGAATCAAAAAAAAAAATCCTGGTTTAGCTCGGGTAATTCGTGGTCACCGAAATAAGAAAACTATGGGCATAGATTAATAGGATATCTATTTTACTCCAATTCAGCCTAGACGATCGAGTTTTCCTTTTTACTCAATTGTCAAACTTCGTGAACGAAAACATCATATTCAAGTTTTATTTAAACTTTTATATGAGAAGTGGGATTTTTTTCACTATATTCGGAAACAACCATTAATAAACGCATTTTTTCATCATAAATTTTATTTGTTCTAATAACCATAGGCTGTGCAAAAAGACTATAGTTAGTAGTATAGGTACTATAGTTTCTCATTGCTATTATTTTCTATACTTTTTTAATTAAATTTTATCAACATTCAGTTTCGCTACCTCTAACTTCACAAAAAACCCTTTTTTATATTTATTTTCGTTTTAAATAAATTAATTTTTACTCTTATCCACAAAATAACAATAAATTACCCCAACAAATAGCTTCGAGATTTCCACATAATCAATTTTGGCAAATAAATAAATAAATAAAAACAACCGTTCTATAAAAACTTTAACCGTAAATTCTTTACGCTTGAATGAAAGTTCAGAATGCTTATAATAAGCTTTAAGAGAAATCAATACATTAAGTTACTTTCAAATAAGATTTATGAGAAATCGCAGGAAATTCGATAGATGTCGGAAACTCGAAAACTTCCTTTTCCACTCATTTCTGTAACTAGTTCTCTGATTCCTTCTCCTTTCTCCTAAACTTAACCACCATTCCTCTTTTCTTCGCCTCCTTGCCAAATTCCAATGCATGCCTCGCTGTAAGATGTTCGATAGTGCTCTTGTGTTACAATATTTGTTGATGTTTTTTGATGGTTCCTGGATTATGTTTTGGTGTTTGATGTTATAGCTGTATTTATTATTATATCTATATATATTTTTTACACTTATTAAATCAGCCATCACACAATTTCATCAACTAGTATTGTAACACTAATTTAACAAAAAAATTTTAGTATTAAAAAAAAAATTAACAAAATCTTTTAAAAACTTTTAAATTTAGCTTATTATAGCCTATATATTTTATATCATACTGTATATATTGTTATTTATATTTAATAAATAACTATATATACAGTATATTTGCATGGATGTTTTTGCACTCATTAAAAAAAATAAATGTTTCGCTTAATATTGTTACAAATTAAAATGCTTTTTAATAATTAATGGAAAGAACATAACTTAAAAGGGGAACCCTCTCTTATATAATGTTTTTATATTATTTAAATAATAAAGAATCAAATAGTTTGTTTTGAAAATGTCTTTTGGAAACTTAACTATTGTTAATTATACATTTATATAGTAATATTTATTTATGGGGGTTCAGGAGCGACGTCTAAACGTACTTAACAAAAAAAACTAGACTATTATAAGGAATTTTTCAATGCGGTTTTAAAATTTTAAAATGAATTAAATTCATAAGAGATTATTGGGACATCGAGCTATAATTTTTTTAATGACTTATTGAAAAATTATCGTAATTAATTTTTTTGTTATCAAGCAAATACAAAAAACAATCAGTCCCATAATCTTTAATTTTTTTTAAATTTAAAAATGAATTTATTGTTATTATTAATCACATATTAATTAAGAAATTTTTAAAATGAGCTTAGAAGATTTATTTAAAAATCAACTGTCAAATTAGTTCAGCATTCTTGCAATAGATGGCAGGCAGTCTAACAGACGATATAGTATTAGCCTATATCTGGCCTATATTTATATATTTTTATGCTTTTATAAAAGATACATAATATATAATAACATTTATAAAGTATTTATTGTTAAAAGATCAATGAAAATCAACCAAATGCATTAAATATAATTAGCTACCATTATGACATCTCTTGGCAAATTTTTGAATTACTTGATTTTTGGGCATACTTTTTATGACACACTACGCCATCCTATCGGGAAAAACATGCGTAACCACTTCGCTCCCGAGCCCCCTTATACCATTTGGTTTAAATATATTTTACTAAAAGGGGCTTGAAAATTTAATTAAAATTTACTAAATCATTCCTCCATTTTTTTTAGATTCATTTAATGATTAATCATTGTTTTTCCTCTATCTAAAATACCTTCTAGAATTTCCTTTCATGATATTTTGTTAAGAGAAAGAAAATCCCTTTATATTTAGGATCATTACTGTCCAAATGGTTTTGTTCGTATCATATCAATTCACACTTCATAAACTATATTACTGATAGATAATACCCTTTAGACGGTTAATTGATCCATGCAATCGGGGTGGAGTGATGCAAGAAGTCATGTTTTTGAAGGGTCTTTAAAAAAAAAAGATAAATCTATCTAAATATAAAAACAAAATCATGTGACTGCCACAGTCCTTATCTATATAACTTATGTATAATTTATTTTTAGTACCTTAAAATTTTGCGAGTTAATTAAAAAAATGAAGATAAAATATATGAAGGTAGGGAACAGCCTGGTGAATAATATGATTGGGAAAGATGTTGATAATTAATTCGTCGATGATTATCAGGCCAATTTATTAGGATTTTCTGATTTTCTCCTTCCGCTATAGACCTCTGCTACTCTTATGTTACTGATTTGGAAATCTATAAAATTATATATAAGATTTAAACTTTCGACCGTTGGTTCTCGTTGAAACATTTTGTAAATTAAAATTAAATATACAAATTAAACACTAGGTTATTTGTTTCAAAGGTTTTATTAATTAAAAATTAAAGAATGTAATCACTTCTGATGATGACAAGAAATTGTCGAAATACGTATCAAGTGTTAATTTTTAATTAATAAAACCTTTGAAAATTATATATGATAGTCAAGTTATCAGGCTTTCAGGGGATGTTCCAATCTTTATTGTATCTTTCATAAGAAGGTCAAAAAAAAATCCCAAAAAAAAAAAACTTCGCTGTCAACGTTTCGGAGTTCTAACGACTCCTTCTCCGAAACGTTGATATATAGCGGGATGAGAAAATCCTAATAAATATATTGAATACAAGCATAATTTGGTTCTTCTTCTTTCCTCGCCTGATTATTCCCGCGGTTCGGGGTCGGCGGAGTGGGTGGGGGTTTGTACGTCCGGGAAGGAATAGAACAGACAGGCCCGTCGCACGGTCCTAAGCCTGTTGAATATATAGAATGAAAGAGACTGACATGCAAAGCACAGAAGTACTGTCAGTCCCAGCTAGGGCAGCTCGTGGTCGCCATCCACGTACCCACAAGATGTGAGCCCCTGAGCAAAATACAATTTGATTAAACAAGTTAAATCCGATTTCAAATATTTTAAATTAAATTATAAAGATTTAAGTTTTTATTTTCTTTGAAATTTCCGAATTCAGCCTCAAGGATAGGCAACCAAATCATAAGCAATTTTCGGATCACTTCAATACCAGCTACTGAGTAGTAACTCACGGAGATAGTGACTATCGTACTATTATTAACAACCACAAGTGGTTATGATTTTGGTCAGGCGCGGTCGTGGAAATTTGTTTGGGGGAGGGCTGAAATTTTTTTTGAAACATCTTGGGTGGGGGGGGGAGTAGAGGGCGGGAAATTTATTTGAATGTTTAAAAAAACAATTCAGAATAAATAAAAAAATAAAATGTATAAAAACAGTCCTTACTCATTTGATTTAAGAACGCAAAATATCTAGTGTAAGTTGAGGTCTTTTGGGAGAGGGCCCAATAAACATTTTCTCTCTACTATGTTTTTTGAATAACTAAAGATGGTACTTTTAAAAAAATAGAAATTGTCAATAAGGTTTTACTTTCTCTTACCCTATATATGAAATATATAGAGAGAAAGTATCAAAAATTCGATGTCGAGATTTGCTTTTATTGATATTTATTTAATGTAAGCGAGGTGAATAGATGAATCAATATGTAGCAAGATGAATAAAAAGGCTAAGCAGCTATGATTATTTCTTTAATGCATTCAAACCCACAGCAACTTTTCGGTCGACTATGCGACCATCTTCATCAGTTCAGTCAATAGAAACCCTCAAATGTTCTTTGACAGACATTTTTTAAAATTCACGATCTATCAGACATATTAATTACATTCAGCGCCCAGTTCAAGTCATTGACTGTCTGTCAAAGAACATAAGAGAGTTTCTATTGACTGGAGATGATCGCATAGTCGAACGAAACGTCGCTATGGGTTTGAATGCAATAAAAGCTGCTTAGCCTTTTTATTCATCCTGCTATTTATTTAATCTTTTTTTTTTTGTATTTTTAAAAAATTCACCTAATTTATACCAATTGTGGATTTGGAAAATCTTTATTTATAGAGTACGAACTTTACTAACTTATTGATATATTTCTCTTTTTTCAAACCAGCAGATTTGATTCTTTATTATGAATAGTTTCCACCCATAACCCCAATAAAAAGAAAAAAAAAAAGCAAATAAAAAATTTTGATTTAGAATTTAAGCTAAAACAAACTTTTGAAGATAATTAGCAAAATTTGTAGGTTGTGCAATTTCGCGATTGAGTTGGATGCGTGCGGTCATAGCGTTGTTGGTGCTTCTGTCCGCAGCCTATCCCGCGGTTTACGGCCAGTTTCCGCAGGCAATCCCCCAACCGATGTCCACCGCCCCCCCTGCACAGAGGGAAGGTAAGCATCGCCCCCGGAACCCCTTAAATAATTTTGAGAGTTCCCTTAGCCATCGGTTTTTAACCAAACAGATTTACGTACTTTAACCAAACCAAACAAAAAAAAAATAATAATAATAATACAATTAATTAAAAAAAAAAAAAAAAAAAATACTCTACACTTTGATTTGATGTTTTTTGGTTCTTCAATGTTGTCATTTTGTTGAAAAGTGTGTGTATGTTTGTTTCATATACACATATGTTTTCCATGATTAATGTCAATGTTTCAATGTGCATGTATTGATGTCTCTCCAATACGTATATCTATTTGGTTCCATCTCTCTCTCTTTCTCTCTCTCTCTCTCAATCAATTCCCACAAAAACCAAAAACCTTTTCACACGCCATTGCAACAACTCAAAAATTTTATAAAAAATAATATCTATTATCTTATTAAATAATATATATATAGAGGATTAAACTATTTATCCATAACTACTTTTGTTAAAATTAAGAATACTAGATAACTAAATAACTAAGATTAATTTGCTTTAAAATATAATAAATAAATAACAATTTAAATAGCTATCAAAATCCTTTTTTTTTAATGTTAATGAAATATCAAATATTTTTATCATTAACCATTACTTGATTTATGATTTCAAAAAATTCTCATGATCAGTGAATAAACTTAAAAACCAAATCTTTCGCTTTTAGAGTTAACAGTTTTATTTTTCTGGCTCCGGTCTATTACAAAACAATATTTATGGAGACGGGACTTACATGAGATTATAGTGGTATTGATATGGGAAATTAACTACGTAGAAATCCTCTTACAAGTAGTGTTAAGGATTTTAAAATAAAACAAATATTTTTGTTTTTCTAATTCCGCTGATTCTAATCAAAAGCTCAGTTTTTTCATTTTTAATATTAAATAAGTACAGCTTCACGCTGACGTTTTTGATTTCCGTAGGGATCATCTTCTGAGGATAGAGGCTAATCATAGTACATTTCTTGGATTCGATTTTCAAGTTCAATATAAATATCAATTTGAATATAACTTTATACAAAATATATATACAATGTTTGCTGTTCAGATATTAGCTTCAGAATCGTAATTTTTACACCTACTATATATTTTATTAATTAATAAAAAAATTAAATTGAGAATAATATAAATTAATTTCTAATAGCTCTTTAACGATAATTTGGAATGTTAAAAAATATTTTGGTATGACCTTATTTTCTTGAACTATATTATTTTGGAACTATTATACAGAATTTTCTGGTACCGAGTAGAAAATAAAAAATAATAAATAAATTTTAAAACTTTAGTTTGAAATTTTCTAACAACATTTCTTAAGGTGCACGTCTCGAAAAACCTTTAGAAGACCATTCACTACCGAGTTACTCGAGGCGGCAAGAGATGGCGTTAGTTTTTCCCATAGGAATACAAGGGATTTATTCCATTTCATTTTAAAGATTCCATCTCTTTTCCAGCTAATTAATTAAGGGTAGAAAATTAATTATTTTTTAACACAATGATTACTAATTTAATTATCTACAAGATATAGAGTGGATTTTTTTAAAATATCTTTTATTTAATGTGATTAATCTAAAAAAAAAATTTATTTTTTCGAAAATCAAAAAAAGGATTTCTCTAAGTTGTAGATATTTTAAATAGCTTTAATTTAAAAAAAATTTGATGTCGATAGCTTCAAAATTGTGGCCGCTGGAATCTCCTAAAATTAGCACCCCGAATAAGCGCACTATAAAAAAATGCAATGTCGTTTTAAAATTTAGTCCTCGTACACCCCAGTTGGGCTCGCTTCTCGTCGGAAGCAAGAAAAATTTATTTCAAATGAATAATTTGAGATAAATTTGGGACAGGTAGATCCTGTCCGTATATGAATCGCTTACTGCAGAAAAGCAACATGTCCATATTTTGAAATTTTTCAAGAGAGGCAAAAAACAGGGAACAAGTCCGTCACAGAAAACTGAAGACGTAGCCATTTGGTGGACAAATACCTTTTATGGGGTAAACGATGTGTTGAGCTATTTAAAACAGTTTTTATAAAAAAACTGAAAATGCATATTTGTTGGACTAGTTGACTTTCTGCAGTATTATACATTATACAATAGATTTCTGCAGCGATTCATATGCCGAAAAAAGACTTTACATTTTTGGGTTATACTACTGAACTTGCATTCCGTAATATAAAAGAATTTAATATTATTATTAGGAGAATTTTTAATTATAGACCACGTTTTTGTATTTAATATTTATTAAAAATATATACTTTACAACGTTTCGACTGCTTATTCTGCAGCCGTTATCAAGTACTGTGCACTTGCTCCGACTCAAGTGAACTAACTGTCATGTCCGTTACTTGCCTTTTTATATGCAGGGACGTCAGCGCCATCTGTCGGCATTTCTGTGAAATCAGATTCAAAGCGCCATCTTGTGGCATTTCTGTGAAGTTATTAATAGATTAGAGGCGCTGACGTCGCTGTATATAAAAAGGCAAGTAACGGACATGACAGTTAGTTCACTTGAGTCGGAGCAAGTGCACAGTGCTTGATAACGGCTGCAGAATAAGCAGTTGAAACGTTGTACAGTATTTATATATTTTTAATAAATATTTAATACAAAAATGTGGTCTATAATTAAAAATTCTCCTAATAATAATATTTCAAACCACAAAAGCTTTAATAAACACATTGTTATCAATGTAGATGAAAAGACACCTCGTTTTCGTTGGTTGCTCTGGTTGCATATCCCTCACCAATCATTTATGTTCCTTTCCCTCAACAGAACAGACAGCTAATCTAGGGCCGTATTTGTTCTATGCTCGGACCAAGGCCTGTTTATCCGAGTGTGTGCGTGTGAGTGTGTGAATTCGGTCTGAATGTGTGCGTCTGTATGATTGTATATACGTATATATATTATATATATATATGTTCGTTATTTGCTTATGAGTTTTATTCCGATCGAGTTGATGTGTGTGTACGCATATAGTCACACTCACAGAGCCGCTGTGAACCGTCACACGCTTTGAATCAAATGAGAACTCTCTCTCTCTCTCTCTCTCTCTCCATCCATATCCATTCTCTCTCTCTCTTTCTCTCTATCTTTTTCTCCCTCTCTGTCTTTCACACAGCCGCACACAGATAGACAGATATATAGATATATACATATATAAATTCACGCTCAGAGGCTGCTCTCATGTATGTACAAATGGTGTACATTTGTTATTGATGCTGTGACTGAAACTACAATTTTGAGCACGTCCTCTCTGATAGCTTTAGGAAATAATGTTTGTTTGAATGACCAAACTTTATGGTCTAAATTTTACAGTAAATTAAAAAAGAGAGATCATTATAGATATTTTTAATTAGTCCAACGAGAAATGGGCCTGGTTGGTTGGTAAAGAGCTTTATTCGTTTATTGGAATACAAAGTCCATAATATAAATCAAACCTTACTGCTGTTTTAAAATAGAAAAAAAAATGCTTTTTTTGAATAATGACTCGAATCTCTTAAAGGGAAATGTAAAATTGAATACTTCCATTTATTTAAATTAAATTCAGTTTTTTTTTTTTTTTTTATTAATTTAAAAAATGCTACTTTACCAATTTGGCTAGAGTTATAAATTATTAAAATTTTGACATGGATTTGAACAAATGGTTTTTGACACTTAATCAAATCGCAAACAAACTCTCTTTCTCTTTCCCTCTTTAGATATAAGTTATTTGTTTGTCCAACTCAGACGAGACCATGTCCTCGGTAAAAGTTGGATAGGCAAATTTGCATGCCAAAAAAAAGATCAAATTTGTTGGAACCGCGCTGAGCGCGTTTTTAACGGCCAGTGGTGCCGCCAGGTTGCTCCATATCCGGTCCAGAAGGATGCAACCTCTTCATCTACCATCTACCCCAAGAATTCGGTGATGCAGAGCTGATGCAGATGTTCCTGCCATTTGGCAATGTTATCAGTTCGAAAGTGTTCATCGATCGAGCTACCAACCAAAGTAAATGCTTCGGTAAGTTGATATTTTTACAATTTTTTTCTTGAAAAACTTTCCACCCCGAGTGAAACCTTCTTTTTGATAATGTTAGTCGAAACAAAGAGGGCTTACCTTTACCTTTTATTAAAGATTCCTTTTCTATTGGTCAATAAAAACAGAGAGCTGTTGCACAATTTAAATGTCTCGAATTGCAATTCTCGAAAAACTTCCAATATGACGATGGAGTCAATGTTGCCGGTTATGTTTTCATAATAAATATTGATAATTGTATTAATAATGGAGGTGTGTTGCGAGCTAATTTTAATAAATGCTTTTCTAATTTTGTACTATGTATGTAGTATGCAGCTCTGAAGATGGCCTATAAGACTGAACGCACACCAATTGAGCAAAACGTTTTGCTCAATGCCAATGCACACAGATTAGGCAAAATGTTTTGCCATTTAACAAAATGTTTGCCATTCAGCAAAATGTTTTGCAATTGGACAAAATGTTTTGCCATTGAGCATTTTTGCCTAATCGGTGTGCTTTGGCATTTTTTGCTCAATGGCGGAACATTTTGTTCTATGCCAACGCACACCGATTGAGCAAAACGACCAATAGCAAAACATTTTGTTCAATGATGTCGAATCATGCTCAATTGTGTTTTGCCTCTTAGGTGTGCTTTAACCAATAGAAAGCATTGAAAAAACAGTTTTAGGCACGATTAGTAAAAAAAAACGTTTTGTTCGAAAACGTTTTTGCTCAATTAGTGTGCGTTCAGCCTAAGGCTAACGTTATGACCTCAAGATCATAAACTATTCTCTGGATATTTATTAAATAATAAAAAAAAGTACTGCTATTTCTTTAAAAAGTCAAATTATTATTATTATAATGCAATTAAATTCAATTCAATAGAGATTATCTCTAGACTTCCCTTATCTAGTTATTCCACTGACCTACCTAGGATTAAACTTCGATTAAACATTGCTTAAGGGGCTGCATTATTAGCAAGCCCAAATTATAGATCTTACTAAATAGATATAATTCCCGGCATATCAATATCAAGTTAATAATTAATCGCTTGAATTATAATTAAGCGTGATTAAGATTTAAAAAAAAATTCAGGATTATTAATAATAATAAATATTCTACAGGATTTGTCTCGTTCGACAATCCGGCAAGCGCACAGGCCGCCATCCAGGCCATGAACGGCTTCCAAATCGGCATGAAGCGACTCAAAGTACAACTGAAGCGACCCAAGGATGCAAATCGGCCCTACTAACCCGGGTTGTGGCTTAGCCACCGCCGCCGCCGGGGCCGCAGGGCCGCCGCCCCTTCCGCCCCCGAAAGCAGGTGGGTGCCATCGACATCCTTTTAACTTTTTCGTCAAAATACTTGAACCGCTCATCTTATTTAAGAATATTTAAATAAAATTAAAAGGAGAATGAAATTCTAGAATTATTATTTTTTAATTTAATTTTCATATTTACCTTATAAGGATTAAAGGCTTTTTTTAATCTTAAAAAAAAAAAAACTCTTTCTGTTCAACTAAATAAAAAGATTTCATTCTTCTATGGTTATTCTATGACCTTCCTTAATTTAATAAGCTTATTAAAAATAAAAATAATAAAATTGTTCAAATAGTTGCAGCTACAGAGTAGCTGATCATGTTTTCATCTTGATTTGGATTGGGATTAATCGAGTGTTTCTTTTCTCTTCTAAACCAATATCCCCTAAATCCTCTCACGTTCCGTTAGTTCATGGGAACCAACCTGCCACGACCGCGAGTCCGTCCGGTAAACCTCTCAGACACAGACAGAGCCGATGACCGATTGAGTAAGTGGACGCCGAGTGTTGGGTGTCGTGGACTGTGACTGTCGCTACGGCGTCCTCGCCTTCGCTACTCACCCAAAGCCACCTGTTTAAAGTCCCCTTCTTCCTTGGGACTCGCTCCCTCCACTTTTTTTATGTTAATTTTTTTTTTTTGTATTATTTTTTTTATATTTTAAAATTTATTCCAAAGTTCTGCCTAGGGATTAAATTTCGCCACGGAGCAGAACTAAGAACTTAATAAACATACTTAACTTAAACTAGAACTAAAGACTGCAATTAAAAACTAATTTACATGTAACCTTGTTAATTAAAAATGTATTACGTTGATAGAAATATTGAAATTAAATTTTTTTTGTATTAAAGATAAAAAACGAAGATCTTCTTCCCCATCCCTTGAGTAGACTTTCTTCTGTCCTTTTAATATGACGTCATCACTGATTCCGATTGAAGTCAGATAGAAGTATCTTAAATTTCTCAATTTTAATAATATATTACTTCCAACAACCTTAATTTTATTAAAATGCTAATAACAATAATAATAATTAATTAAATAAATCAAATATAATTTTTAATTACTGATATATAGCGATCTTCCATAAAAGCTCAAGTTTAAAAAATATTTTATACCTTATATAATAATAAATAATAAAACAAACAAATTGCAGTCTTATATTTAGACAAAAACCCTTTTAATTTTTAAACAATTAAATTTTCAAATTTTATTTCTTTTAGGGTATATATTTTAAATTTTTTTTATTTTTTATTTTTTTTTCCATTGTGACTTTTTATGAAATTTAGAATAATTGGGTGATGAATTATTTATTTTCTCGAGCCTTTTTAAAAATATGTCCTTTTAAATTAATATAATTATATTATTTGCATAAAACTGTTCAAAAATTCAAAGATCATTGACTCGGCTTTTCTTTAAAAAATAGACATTATTTTGTAGTAAATTTAATGGAAATCATTGACAGACAGTGAGAGCTAGCTAATTAGACAAGATAAGGAACTCGGTTGGTTAAAAAAAAATTTGAACCATTTACTTGAATCTGACAGGTTTCCTTAATTCCAAATACAACTGCCGTGGGGTGGGTCCTTTGGGCACTAATCATCTCCACATGAAAAAGAGACAATATATTGAAAAAAATATTTTCAAGGAAATTTTTTCCCTGATTGGGCCTCGGACTCTTTATCCTCCAACTCAACAATAAAAAAAAATATTTGAAAATAATTTCTTAACAAATTTTTCTCCTCATAACGTTCTGTTAGTTCATGGTATTATTTTTCTTTTTTTTTTCGTGGACGGAAAAGGGTGTATTAATATACAACCCTGCAATCTCTGGTGTTTGCCAATTAGTAGTTCCTTATCCCTCAAATGGATCATTAATCCATGAGAACCTTTAAATTAAATTTGCAAAAAAAAAAAAAAAAAAAAAAAAAAATATTTTGAAATTAAAAGTTTTTTTAAATTATTTTTTTGTTAATTGTAAATAACTTTCAATATTCTATTTCCAAGGACATTCGTTTGAAATTAGAATTTATTTGGACGATGTTATGCACGAAGGAACCAAGCGCCATTAATCTAAATCTAGCATTTCATTTGCACAATTGTAAACAAAACCAATGGCAATTATTTTTTTTTCTTGTTTTAAACAAAAAAAGTGTAATGAGTAATATTTTTGTGCTTTAAATAAAAAGGTAGATCCTTTTCCCTACAAGATTATGGCGGTCTTATCTCAATTTCGATCATAATGGCGCTTGGTTCCTTTATGTATAGCATCGTCTAATTAACATTTTATTTACTCTGAAATGGCTTTATTTTTTTGAATATATTTGGAAATAATAAAGAATTTTTAATTAATTAATTAAATAAAGCATCCGGTTAAAAATTACCATAAACGGTGCCCCTGGGCCATAGCCCAGATGGTAGAGTTTCTATATGGTTAAAAAGACTATAAATTAAAAAAAAAATTAATCCCACCATAAAAGGCTTTAAAGAGAAATAAATACCCAATTGTTCTTTTAATTTCGAATTTCATTTGATTTTAATTTATTCCAAACAATTGCCATAATATTGGTGTCTAGTTTGAGTTAAATGTTAGTCGCAAAAATTGTTGAATTATCGTGTTTGTTGTTGGAATAAAGTTAAGTAAACGAGTAGTAGAATTTTACTAAAATAAATAAATAAATAAATATAAAGAACCATTGCCCAGGGTTCTTTTGTATCAATGGATTTTGTATGGTAGATTTACTGAACTTTGTTCCTAATTTGGTCGGCTCTTGGTATCTCCTAGAGATATTTTAATATTTAGGTATTTAGTGGTATGCACTTTAACTGTTTCTAGACAAATGACGATTCGCACTTTACTAACACCAGCAGAGGCCGCCATTTTCGACACTTTATGTTGCATTCGCATGCCCACTTGAGTTTTTTTTTTTTATTTATTTCAATTTTGTTTTTATTTCAAATTTTTTTTTTTTAATTTGGTTGTCATCCCCATTTCCTTGCTGGCCCCATTTTTTTTTTTTTTAACCGAGTCATTTTGTGACTCGGGGAAATAATGTGCGAAAATTCCTCTAAGTCACATAAATATTATGTTTGTTCTTCGTCTAGTCGTTGTCGTGCGTAAGTTGTTGGATCATTGACATTGCTCTTGTATCGCCGAGGCCAGCTCAACTCAATGCTGCGCTCTACAAACACATGAATTTTAGTTTGGCAGTCTTGTTGTTTTCGTAATGCTATATTTACTTAAGTATTTTTAATACTCCAAACTTTCCACTTTAACCCGAAGGCCACTATGAGAACTTAAAAAGAAATAGATAAAATTTTATGAAGAGATTTTTTTACTTTCTCTTACCTATATGAATATGTTTATATACATATATATATAGAGAGAGAAAAAGTATTGGTTTCATGTCAAAAATACGATGTCGATATTTTGATGGAAATACACGTTTTGAGGTCCCCTGAAACCAAAAAATGGTTTTCGCGACATGGTCTGTCTGTCTGTGTGCCTGTGTTCAATTTTAAGCATGGAAGGAATTGAGTTATAAGGCTGAAATTTTATATATAAGTTAAACACCCCCCCCCCCCGGGAGCGAGAAAATAAGCTTTTAATCAAAATCGGCCAAAGAGTACTAATACTTTACTGATGTACTTTTTCAGTTTTTTTCGATTTTCTCAAAATTCGCTATAAAGATTTTGATTAAAATTCAAAAATCAATTATTTTTTTGATGCTCTTTCTAATGTATATTCTGATTTTGCCCTAAAAACTGTTTGAAGCACACTTTACTCTTGTACTTACTTCATAGGAAAGATAGGAGAAATGGTTGCCATGGTAACAAAATATATTTTCGCCATGTTTATAAATTGTATTACATCTTGAATTCTAATATATTGGCGGAAACATGTAAATATATGACGACACGAAAAATGTGGTGTGACAAGCACAGAACACAACTTTCGATTACAGAAGGTAAGAGAAAGTTGTGTGCTGTGCGACAGTCACGCCAGATTTTTCTATATTATAGAAATAATTTCTCTTCTTATATTTTGCAAATCTAAATATCTATTTTTTTTACTAGTGGCCGAAGGTTAAATTTCGCCTTGATAGAATCCGACCGATCAGTTCGACACGTGTTGTGTAGCTTTCGTGTCTCTAGATATATATATAAAACCTGTTTGATTCATATACAATGGAAAATAAGTCCCTGTCCAGACACCCTCGTGTGTAATCAATTTATACGATAGCAATGGAATTTAATTCAAATTTTCTCTTAAACAAATGAACCGAGGGTTTCTGACATGTCATCTCTTTTATTTCATTTTTTTCTTTTTTTTTTTATTCCAACCCCCATTCTCAATCATTACTACTACTACCCTTTAAAAAAAAAAAAAAAAACCAATTTAGGCACGGCTTTTAGCGCACTCCACCTTTATAACTCTCGATTTCAAAACAGAATTCCCAATTTATAAATTATTAGAGAGAATATTTTTTTTTTACTAACTTGACAGATTATTTAATTAGGTGATAATGAAATGCATTTCATTTGTTATTTTTTTTATCTTCCAATTGAATAATTTTTTATTTAAAAAAAATTCTATTTTGTATATTAACTAGCCGCGTTGACCATGAGGGGGCTTCTCGTATTGCTAGGAAATTTTGCCTTGATCTGGAAACCTAAATGTTTTGCAATCGCCACTGGTCTCGCACTGATCCTAGTTAAAGAAAGCTCTTAGATATTTCTCCTCAAATTTAAGAAATTTACTGTGAAAAAAACTAAAATTCATTTGAAAATGGTTTATTACTTCTCTATTAAAATGTCCGCCTTATATAATGAAAAAAGTAAAAATGTCTTGTTATATTAATTGCTGAAAAGGAATCTCTTATATTTAAAGTTGTGGGGGGTAAACAAAGCAAAGTCGAGATTTTTCAGATTAATATGTGTTTTTTAATTTATTCAAAAAAAAGAAATATTTTTTTTTATGTTTTTAATTATAACGAGTATCTGCTTCTTTGATATATAATAATGATTTAGTTTAATTATACTAATTAAGATTAAAGTGTAATTAAAATTATTGATTGTTCAAAGTTTTCAATTTTTATGTTAATTTTAATATTTTATATTTTTAATATTTATTTATATTTAATACCAAGCTTGGATGCAAATTTTTTATAATTGAATATAGCTAGCTTTTTATTAAGCACTGCACTGAGGGGAAAGGGGACCGATGAAAATCTTATCTTTGATGTGGTTCCCACGAAGACATTTGCTGCTATCGGTGGTGGTCCAATTCAGCCAGCGGTGAAGTGACCAATGGTCGTTGATAATGTGATTCTTCTTTGAAGATATGAATTTCGGTGGTTTTTTAACACATCACAAAATAAATGATTTATTGTAGTTGATTGAGAGTAAATTAAACGTATAATTAATTGTAATTGATGAGAAATTGGGATTAATTAACAAGGGTTGGAGAGAGAGTGTAATCCAAGACGTGTAGTCTCTCCGGCATCTAGGCTCTCAATGCCGTTTCACCCTTTGTCTCTTCTCGCGGCGCGCGCACCCCTTTACGTCATCGTCGCCGCACAAATTTTCAATTTAATCAAATTTATAATTTATTTAATATAAAATTGCAAAATAATTCTTTTGTATAATAAATGAATCTGATATTATTAATTAATATTTGTTAGATACAAAATCACATAATAAAATAGTATTCTCATATATTTTATTTGATCATTAATTAAATTATTAATAATTGTGGCTAATTCGCCTATAGGGTAACATCCCCCGACTCAAAGAGATTTTATCGTCGAAGACAATGGATAAAATCTTTTTAGAATTAAAAATTTGAAGGGTGAAAGAAATCAAGATTATTTTATTTTTTATTTTTACTTTGTTATTAACTTTTTTTTTTACGCGAGAATATTGGCTGAGAGTTTCCGGCCGATATCTCCCCCCGATGTTTTCCCATAATCTTCCGTGCTTCGGAAAGATCATCAGGATTATCACATCCAACCGCCGATATACAGTAGCTCAGACAGACAAACTTAGGTCAGTCAGGCTCCACTTTCAAGTATTTGGAATTCATTTTCCTTCCATTAACCACCACAGCTTCAATACAATAAATGGGGTCAGGTTGCCTATTTATGGCTTTCCTGCCCGGAATAAGTACAGAAAAGGGGTGAATACTTTACCTTTTTTAGGGGTATTCATCTCCCGAAAATTATTTATAATATAATAATGGCTTCAATGCCAGGAGACTTTGCTCCAAAATATATTTTGAAGGTATTTTTATTTATTTATTTTGCCACTTGGGCCAGGACCAATGTCCTAAAACATTATTTTTCATTAGAATTTGAATCCAATCTTTCAATGGATGCCTTTCCTTTCCAAAATTTATTATAATTCAAACTAAACAGATTTACTATCAACTGATTCGAAGCAACAACCCAAATAATCCTCCCTAACACGACTTCAAATAAAAAAACACCTCAAGAAAACATCCTCCAGTCTCACTCAGACAATATTTTATTCAATATTTAATTATAGTTGTAATAATTGCTATTTAACAATTTGATTTAATTACTTGATTTCTTCCAATTTTAAAACGTCGGGATATCAATTTATTAATTTCTTTAATTATTTGTTTAATTGGTATATATTTATTTTATGAGAACTTGGTAGATTTACTTTAATCACAATATTAATATTTCAAGTGATTTGAATTTTATTTATTATTTTTTTTTTGTAATTATTTGACAATATTTAATTAACAATTTATTAAAATCATACTGTAGTTTAAATATAACGTGAATCTTCTTTATTAAAAATTGTATCAATTTATATTTTTTTTTTTATTTCATTTTATCTATGTATATAAATTTTTGTCATTATCTATTGGGAAGATTTAAATAAATTATAAAAATATTTCTTTTTCATTCTTGGATAGAATTTAACAGGGAATTCCACGGGACAAATTCATTGATATTTAACATAATATTAATAGTAAATAGTATTTGTAAAAAAAAAATTTTATTTTATACAAAAAAATTCATTCATAAATCTTTAACTTTAAATTCATTGATTTCTTTTCATTCATATACACATTTAATTGATTTAAAATTTATAGAGAATAACTGTGTTTAATAATTTGGGCTGGTTTTATCTAAATAAAATTTTTAAAGTGTAATTAAAATTATTGATTGTTCAAAGTTTTCAATTTTTATGTTAATTTTAATATTTTATATTTTTAATATTTATTTATATTTAATACCAAGCTTGGATGCAAAATTTTTATAATTGAATATAGCTAGCTTATTATTAAGCACTGCACTGAGGGGAAAGGGGACCGATGAAAATCTTATCTTTGATGTGGTTCCCACGAAGACATTTGCTGCTATCGGTGGTGGTCCAATTCAGCCAGCGGTGAAGTGACCAATGGTCGTTGATAATGTGATTCTTCTTTGAAGATATGAATTTCGGTGGTTTTTTAACACATCACAAAATAAATGATTTATTGTAGTTGATTGAGAGTAAATTAAACGTATAATTAATTGTAATTGATGAGAAATTGGGATTAATTAACAAGGGTTGGAGAGAGAGTGTAATCCAAGACGTGTAGTCTCTCCGGCATCTAGGCTCTCAATGCCGTTTCACCCTTTGTCTCTTCTCGCGGCGCGCGCACCCCTTTACGTCATCGTCGCCGCACAAATTTTCAATTTAATCAAATTTATAATTTATTTAATATAAAATTGCAAAATAATTCTTTTGTATAATAAATGAATCTGATATTATTAATTAATATTTGTTAGATACAAAATCACATAATAAAATAGTATTCTCATATATTTTATTTGATCATTAATTAAATTATTAATAATTGTGGCTAATTCGCCTATAGGGTAACAGTCTTTTTTGATTTGCTTGAATTTTATTTTATTTTTCAAATTAATTGAAGCGAATTTCAAAAGTAAAAAAAAATTTATATTATCTCGGCCTCGGGGTCCCAAAAACCATTTATTTAACATTCAATATTATAAATAATATAAATTTTAAATAATAATATTATTTATAAATATTAGTCCCCATTTGGATACCAAATGGCCCAAATAAAAATGCCTGGACCCCCAAATAGGTATATTCATAAATAACGGTTATCGTAAAAGATGGCCTATGTTGCAGATAAGACTGACTGTTTATGAGTGGGAAAAAAGTGTGATTGCTTAAAAAAAAAAATTAGACTACGAATTTCCTTTAAAAAAAATTGGTAGAGACGAGAGACCTATTGGTTATCTGAATTTTATTTACGCCAATGGTTTGAGAAACATTGAAATAAATCGTGAGCGCGCCTGGTCGTTAGGCAATGAAAGTGAAAAAGAGGAAATTTGATTGTTTTCTTCTCCGGTTTTTTCCTACACTCTCTCACTGTCTTAGATTCTTGCAGAGGATAGTATATAGGCCTATTTGAAGTTTTGATTGACAATCATACATGTATAACGCTGAATTAGAGAAAATTAGGATTTATAAGCTTTACTGATATTTTTTTCAGTTTTTTTTTTATTTTCTCAAAATTCGCATGATATTG
Source organism: Euborellia annulipes (assembly GCA_023213315.1). Lineage (NCBI taxonomy): Eukaryota > Metazoa > Arthropoda > Insecta > Dermaptera > Anisolabididae > Euborellia > Euborellia annulipes. The sequence goes on from JAKCPI010027272.1 coordinate 24,348, forward strand.
ATTAAAATTCAAAAATCAATTATTTTTTTAGATGGTCTTTAAAATTTATATTTTCATTTTGCCATTGAAATCTTTTGAAGACCACTTTACTATTGTACTCCATAAGAAATATAGAAGAAATGGTTGCCATGGTAACAGAATATAAATATTTTCCCATACTTATAAATTTTACATCTTGGATTGAAATATGCCGAACTGCCGGAAACTAAATATATAGTCGACTCAAAAATCCGGTGTGACTGGTCGCCAACTTTCGATTACCGAAAGTAAGTTATGCTCTGTGCGACTAATCACACCAGATTTTTCTTTGAAAAAATCTGTATGAGGCATTCATTAATTTTAATTTTCCTTCTACCTTGACAAAATTCAGAAACTCATTTTAATTAATAAATTTTATTAAAAAAAAAAAATATTATTTTTAATTAGTCCCATTCAACATCAAATAATTCAATTATACTTGTAAGTTGTGAACAGAATATTTTTTTTCCTATAGCGATGACAAATGAAATGCATTATATAATATTATAATTATAACTAATGGAATATTTAATTAATTAACTATATATGCATACATATAGATATATACATATGTAATATGTATGTGTGTATTTAGTGTTTCAATTAATATGACATCCTTTTAATTTGATAATTTATTATTTTAATATTCCTCTCCTTCCCCACAAATAGGAGCATTAAATGGTTCTAGTGAAACTATACTTTCTTGTTTTGTTATTAAATTGCAATGCTTTTTTTCTTGATTTAGATATATTATTAAAATTAACTTTTAAATTTGTCTGTTTTGAATCGATGTTGTAATCAGTGGCTATACTCGTTTTTGCGCATATAAATATATATGTATATATATTTATAATCATATATATATATAGATATATAAATATAAACCGCTTGCTTCGTTAAAAAAGCAATAGCGGATGGATTAATAATTTATAATAAATATTTTTTTCATATCGAGTATTCTATCTTTAAGAAAAATAATATATTTTTTTAATTACACAGGGAACAGTGATTTTGTTACCGGGGTATTTTAACCTGGGTATTTGGGTAGCGCTGATTCAAAAAATGCCATCCGTTTTGATCCATCACGTCTAATTTTAGAGCTATAGAGAAAATTACATTTTAATAGAAAATATGCTCTAAAGCGGTTTTAATTTTGATTTACCTAGATTTTTTTAAGATGTTACCCCTTAAAAATATGCAGATAGATGAATTACATAGGAATAAAAAGTTTCAGTCAAATCGGAGGTGATTTAGAAGTGCAAAATAGGGCTAAAAGTTTAGAAAAATTGAATTTTTCAGTTGTTTTTTAACCTTTGGACACCCCTAATACAATTTTTCCCATCCCTGAATGCAAAAACATATTTTTACGATATTCTATAGTTCTTTAATTTTTCAAAAATCATTAATTCATGAAAATCTATTATTTATTAGCGAAATTACAAAGAAAACATAGTGAAAAAAAACACTTTGGCTGCCTATCTTTTAGGCGCTTTGCTCTCTCATAGGAATAAACTTTTAAATATTTAGATATATTTAACTATTTTGTTCATAATTTCGCTAATAATTAGTCCTAATAGATGCAGATTATATAGTAGGATGGGATGAGTAGAGTAATGGGGTTGGAGAATAAAAACCAGCAGATTAATCGCTCCACTTGACGTCCTTTATTTGGCAAATATTTCGACGCATATGACATGCATCATCCTCAGTACAGCGAGGATGTAATAGGTGGGCTTGGTCCAAAAATTATTTAAATGCCTTAGGGACGTCATACATGTTTTATTGTGAGGTGCCTTCTTTTAACTGATGACCGCTCTGATGAAGAATTGTAGTCATCAGCTGCTAAAAGAAGGCACCTCACAAAAAACATGTATGACGCCCCTAAGGCATTTAAATAATTTTTGGACCAAGCCCACCTACTACATCCTCGCTGTACTGAGGATGATGCATGTCATATGCGTCGAAATATTTGCCAAATAAAGGACGTCAAGTGGAGCGATTAATCTGCTGGTTTTTATTCTCCAACCCCACTAGGCCTAATAGATTTTCACGAATGAATGATTTTTGGAAAGCTAAAGAACTATAGATTATTGTAGAAATAGGTTTTTTTTTGCAATTAGGGATGGAAAAAATGGTATTAGGGGTGTCCAAAGTTAAAAAAAAAACTGAAAAAATTCAATTTTTCTAATCTTTTAGCCCTATTTTATATTCACATCTAAATCACCTCCAATTTGACTGAAACTTTTTATTATTCATCTATTTGCATATTTTTAAGGGGTAATGAACGCCTTAAAAAAAGTCTAGGTAAAGCAAAATTAGAGATTAAAATTTAATTTTCTCTATAACTCTAAAACTAGACGTGATGAGGCAAAAACAGGTGGCATTTTTGGAATAAGCGGTACCCAAATACCTAGAAATAGCTTCACATACCCCGGCAACAAAAAAAAAGATATTTTTTGTTCCCCTGTGTTATAAACATAATGTGCATTTCCTTATAAAAAAATTCACTTTAAATATTAGTTATTTTTATAAAAATTGTTTTTTAAATAATTTTTGTTTTTTTTTAAAGATACAATCCTCGATATTTGACGAGAGTATGTCTATGTGCGTGTGTGTCTATGTAGGTTTCTATGAGTGTTTAGACTCAAACGTGTGCCGTTTTAGACTAACATAAGATAATCAATTTGTAATAGGGCACCAAGTCGCCGGGCGTGGGCGCGAGTCCTCGTGAGCGCCTCGCCGCCGAGCCTCAGCCTCTTCGCGTTCACGCCGCTCCCCGAGTCCATTGCCGTCGCCGTACAGCATAGAACAGATCTAGCCAAATATTAATTACATAAATTAGATAGAAAAAAAAAAAAAAAACTTAATTATAGACTTAGTAGAAAAAAGCTTAATATTCTTACTATATTATTATATACAATTATTATTATTATTATTAACAATTAACTTCTGATTATTTATTATATATATAATATCTCAAAGATATACTTATAAAAAATAAATATAAATAAATAAATATTTAGATAAAGGACATTTATCTTTAGGGAATAATGATTTGGTGTATTCCGCTAAGATAAATGTTCTTTGCCGAAGAGATAAGAGAAATGACGCCTGTTGTTGGCTTCGAGTTAGAAAGAGCAGTTGAAAATACGAGTCGAGAAATTCCAAATGGGCTGTGATTTTTAAAAAATAAATTTTAACTTTATTAAGTGTCAGTTTAAAAAAAAAAAATAATAAATAAAATAAAAAAGAATGCAAGCAAGCCGTTTCGTCTTCTCGTTCGTGGCGATTCAAATTGTATTGTTATCTAGAGCTATATTAAAAAAAAAAAAAAATTTGGTGATTTTTGCATGTTATTCTGGAAAAAAAAAAGTTTCATGATATTAAAAAGATGATATAATCAAAGGATATAATTTTATTAAACAAAAAAAATATCATGAAATAAAAATATATAAATATATATAAATATATAATAATAATAATATATAGGCATTTATTTTTGTTGTTTAAAGATAGAAAAAAAAAAAGTTTTAAGAATGTGTATTAACTTTTTAATACCGGATGGTTTTATTATTTGCTGGATGTTTTTTATTCTGGAACAATCGACTTTGATAAAAAAGAGAAAAAAAAATAATTAAAGTGAGGTAGATAGCTGAGTAGATCTCGTAGTAAGGAAGAAAGAAAAGAGCGATTGCAGCTAGAATTATTTCGTTTAATAATCGCTTCAAGCCGACGTTTCGGTCAGATATACGACCATCATCAGGGCTGAAGCGTGTCAACAAAATTCCTCAAAATGACGAATGGGAATTGAGGAATTTTGTTGACACGCTTCAGCCCTGATGATGGTCGTATATCTGACCGAAACGTCGGCTTGAAGCGATTATTAAACGAATTAATTCTAGCTGCAATCGCTCTTTTCATTCTTCCTTACTAAAAAAAAAATAATAATAATAAGTAAGGATAAGTTCGAGCTGTGTTTTAGATCAGGTTGTGTTTTTTCAAAGCCTCGACTTTTTTTTTTTTAATTTTTTTATTTTTTTTTTTTTAATGAAAAAAAAAATGAAGCCAACAGCAGCAGCAGAAACTCGATTTTTCTTCACGGAATTTCGAAACGTGTGTACATAAAGCGAAGAAGGTTTTACTCTAAAAATGTAGAGGAGTTTATAAAATATAACTCAAAAATCTTTATAAAGAATTGATACTAAAAAATTATAAAAAAAATGAAAAAAAAAAAAAAAAGAAAAAACCACAATATTGTAATATTTCTACTAAAATTTTAGTGATTATAAAAATAAATAAATATATATATATATCGATATATATATATAATTAACTGAAGTACCAAAAATATTCATATAACCAAATATATAAGTAGTTTATAGGATAATGGTGCGAGGCGTATTTACGCCAATATAATAGTTTTTCCCCACAAGCCAAAACAAATTAGAAGGGGTTTTAAATAAATACAAATATATATTAATATATATAAATATATATATAAAAACATAAATATTCTTTTAATGAATATATTAATCATATATCATTCATCTTTCACTAAGTAATTTTTTATTATTGATTTATAAATATATAAAAAATATATATATATATAAAAATAATATAATATGGAAAGTGTAGATTTGATAAATAAGCGAGAGCGTAAATGCTAAATGTGAGGCAGAACCTCGTCTATATGACTGAATTTCCTTCCGCCCTATTTTTCCTCCCCTGTCCAATTAAATCCCCTCCCCCTTTTTACCTTTTTGAAATCCGCAAAAATTGCCAGCAGACATATTGACGAGTGTTCCGTGAGAGATTCTAGTCACACACAACATAAACACAAACATAAACATGGAACATACACAAACATAAACACAAACATAACACAACACACATATGCTACCCAAAATAGCCTGTAGCTATATTTAGGGTAGTACTTTTAGCAAAAGTAGCATTTTGTAGCCTAATCCAATTGTATAAACTTAAAAAATCAAAAAAATTTCAAAAAAAAATAAAATTAAAAAAAAAAAAAAATAAAATAAATAAACAATATTAACGCTGGCTGAATGAACTCAAAAGATCGTGAGATAATTTTAAAAAGTTATATTAATATATAAAAAAAAATTAAATTTTGTTGCAGAAAATATTATTATAATAAATAAATAAATATTTAGCGTGCGAAAGAATGATGCGTGCAATATGGGTACTTCTAAACAATCGACTGATCTATTTGCATTGGTTCTTGTAATTAAAAAAAAATTATTATTAATATATTATATTTATTCTTATATTTATTATTTATTAACTTATTAACCAATGCAATTTTGTGCAATTAACAATTTTTTCTCGTTTCTCTCTAATGTGCCATGCGCCACAAAACTATTTATATATATATTCTACTTTATATTTCTATTTACTAATACATTCCGAATCGAATCCATTTTAAAAATAAATATATATAATATATATTAATATATATATATATATTAATATAAATATATCAAAAAATCTCATTTTACTAGGAAAAATTCCTCCGTTTCCTGAATTTTCTTATATCTTTGTGCAATCTGAAATGCGTTTGGCCTTTTTTTTGGTTTCGTTTGGCCAGACTGTGTAGGTTTATATATATAAAAAAATAATAAATAAATAAACTGAGAACTAATTACGCTTGATTCATCTCAATGCTTTGCTCGACGAGATGTTCATTTTTCATGTTTAAAAAAAAATAGCAATTAACTTATTTAAAATAACTAATAATTTATTATTATATTATATAAATATATATATAAAAAATATTTAATAAACCGACTATCAATCTACAAACTGCTATTGCGGTTTGAAATAGAATTTAGAAATTTAGAATTATTTAGAAATTCGGATTTATTTATTTATTTATTTATTTATTATATTTATTATTATTATATAGGGACAATTCTATATAGTACTTAATTAATCTTTTGCTTTAATATATTAATTAATTAAAAATTTAAGAGAGAAATTAAAAAGAAAAACAATGTACAAAGCAAATTAATCATTTTAATTGAACTGTAAATACATACACAAAAAAAAAATAACATACATACCTAATTATTTTTTAAATTTCTCTATACTTTAGTCTGCTCGAACAAATGCCTTGATCGATGGAGGCGAGCGTTAGATGGACCCTCGTGAGAAAAATACAATAATCAAGTGAATTTGTCGACAAATTCACACGAATTTTAGCTTATAAACAATCTAGTCATCTTCTGGTCCTTATTTTTTCTGATCCAAAAAAAAAAAAAATAAAAATCCAAGTGGCTTAAAAAGGCTTATGCATTCAATTTATAAAACTAATTATACGTACGGTACTTAAAAGAAAAATACAAGCTTAGTATAGATTAATCAAGCGAGAGTGAGATTTGAATGCGGATGGTGTTTGAAAGAAGTATTAAGAATTTCAAGAGCTAAAAATTATTATTTTTATTAAAAAAATATACTAATAAATGAGAAAAAAACGTAAGAATTTTAAGTTTCACTCTTACATGATTAGTCTATACTTTTTTTTTAATTATTCATTTTTTATTATTAAAAAAAAAAATGCGGCATATATAAACTAAATTTCCTAGTAGCTTACTATTTATAAATATTTGATTAAAACTATATTTAACAATATACAATATCACAAATCGTCATGCCTTGCACATCAAAGTTAAAAAATGGTTCACTATTGCCGCATTTCAGATGACTTTTCTTAGAATGGATGTCATCTCTATCTCTCTAAACTAACTCTCTTCTATCATTCTATCTTTCTATGAATACTTCTTCCCTAAAATTTCTTCTCTCCACTGACAAGGATCAATTATTGCGCTGCCTTTCCGAGTAGACTCAGTGCAAGCAAGTGCGAATACCTTCACTTGTTTTATAATTCTAATAATAATAATTAATAATAATAATGAATAATAATAATATAACCCCATAGAAGAGAAATAATAAAACTGCTATGCTAAGTGATTTCATGGATACAGGGTATGTTTTTCAATTATTTGTGTACATGTTTTTCTGTGGAACCAAAAAAAAGAATAAATAATAAAGAAAAAAAAAAAAAAAAAAAAAAAAAATTATAAAAAAATATTAAATAAAAAAAAAAAAAAATAATAAATGAAACTAAAATTGGGACATGTCGAGTGCGCGTCGGTGAGTGAATTTGGTGGGGGACGAATTCGTCGTACCCCCCATCAGGACATTTCTCGCCCAGTCTATTTTGTAAAAAATAAAAAAACAAAAATAGTCTTTATATTGATGAACTATTTTTAGTAAAAACTTGATTGGACGATCTTGCGTACATTTGGATGGAATTTTTGTCAGAACAATATTAATTTGTTTAAAAAGAAAAATTTTGAAAAAAAATAAAATAAAATAAAATATTAAATATATAAAATGCTAGTATTTTTTCGGAATACTATAACTTCTGCCATCCATGACATGTACAGTAAAATTTCTACTTGATTCTAATCCTAGAGAACTTATAAATGTCACAGTGAATGAATATATTCTCCAATGTGTTCGAGTTATATACAATAATTGATGGACAAAAAACCGTTTCCAGCAAACATTGCTCGCATTGGGAATTCTATGTAAGCGCTGTGAAAATGGCTGCACAAGTTATTTATTTTATTCTTATATAATAAATATATTTAAAAAAAAAAATAATATTAAAAATAATAGGAATAGAAAATGAGAGTTTTTCTCCCTCGTTCTTGGTTCATTTTTTTACAACGGTATACATTTCCAAAGACGTGAATATATAAAATAATTCACATTTGGGACCAAAAATTGTTTTATTTATTAAATATTCGTTTCAAAAAAAAAGAAAAGAAAAGAAATAAATTAGGATTCAATAATGCCTCTTTATAATCCCGGGTGAGCATTAAAGATATATAGATCCATATCATATTCTCTTTGCCATAATTTATAATTCGAGTTGCATTTATAAATAAATAAATATATACGAAAAATAAACTCGAATACGAAGCTGGTTTCTGGAACACGAGGGATAAGCAAAAAAAAAAAAAAAAAAATTTTTATCAAATTGATGCATTTGTATCTAGTACCTGATTTACTATTGATAGTAAAATATATATTTTCTTGCTAAGTGGCTGACTTAAAGCTTCTAGTCCATCATTTTTATGCGATTCATAAATTATTTATTTATTTATTTATTTTTTTAATAATAAAGCTCAAAGCCAATTGGCAAATTTAGCGGGCGATGCTTTGCCTTGGAACAATGTCCACAAATTTTATTACAATTCTTGTTGCTCTTTTGCTATATATAAGTTATTTACGCACATGTACAGATTGTTAAATTTTATTTTATCTTCAATAAGACTTTTATTACAGATTTTCGATTTTTCTTTTATCTGTTTTTATTTACAAATTTATTTAAACCGATTTATCTTATATATTAAACACTGAATTATTTTAACGTATTGACAAATAGTTAACTGTGGCCATTTTTACGAACAGTATTAAATAAAAAAAAAAAATCTTTAATCTAAGTATTAGATAATACAAAAGTGCCATGTAATATATGAAATTTAAATTGTGAAGAAGAACTAATGAACCAAAACCATGTTACATAGGTATATATATAGTGAATCCTGAATGTTATTGCAGAGATAACATAGGGGAAATGGAAATAGCATATCACTGTGTTATGAGCTTTGTACTAGATTTTTTTTGCAATGGTCAAATTTTATTGACCGCAATGAGCAAGGCATGGTTGAAAAATAATTATTTAAAATAAAAAAAATATTTATATATAAATATATATGTACGAATATATATATTTATATATACTTTTAAAGATGACTTATCATCAAATTCTGCAGATAATACAAATTCAAGTAGTTTCTATGAAAATAATAGCAAAAGTTAGAAACGCTATTGTAGAGACAACTTGGAAATTGATTAATTATTTATATTTATATATATTGTAGCTAATAATAGTTTAAATTATTTAAAAAAACATTTTATGCATTTTTTCATAAAAAGGATAATCACTCTCTAAATAGGTTGTTATCAGTTCTTATCTGGACTATTTAATTAAAGTCTATTTTTCATTGCAGATAATTGATTATCCTGTTTGTGAATTAAAATGGCTTCCCGTTTATTTCATTCTTAGTCTGTTAAAATAAACCATATAAAATATATAAATATATTATTAAACAAGATCATTAGTAACTAAATGAAAATCACATTTAGATAGTACTCATAATCATAGCATAATTTATATATTCATAATAATTATAATTGATTATTATTATAATTATTATTATTATTAATATTATTATTGATCTGGGATGCTATTCAGGATCCTAGTATGAAAAACTATTTACTGTATAGAGAATCTTGTATCTCATACATTTTTTTAATTTTGTTTTTATTTATTTCTATTTAAAAAATTAAAAAAAAGAAAACACATGTTTATGTGTTGTTGATTGTCAATTATTTCCTCTTAGTGATTCTTGTGCATAGTACTTTACTTGTTAAGCATAAGGGTTTGTAAAATAATTTTTGCGATATTAAATTAAATGATATTTTATTTCCTAAAAAAAAAAAAAAATGGATAAGAGGAAATATTTGACGATATTGAAAAAAATCTTTCTTAAATTGTACAACAACACACAAATGAACTTTATAATGGAATTAAAAAAAAAAAAAAAATAATAAAATTGAAAATTAAATCTTTCTAAGGCCTAAAATATTCCAAATCTCCTTGTAAAAGATACGCACTTATTTTCAGCAAAAGAAAATTATAAAATACCAAAAAATTTTTTAATTTACTAATAGTAAATGTTTAATTACAAATTTTTTTTACACATCTATTCGATATCAAAAATACAATAAATTGTTTTTTAAAGATAAAAAAAATGAATCTCTTCTTATTCAATTTGAAATTTTTAAATTTTTAAATAGGACCTGAGCAGTCAGGGAAATAAAAATTAAATATCATTGAGCGAAATTTTTCAAGGCGCTCGATTTTTTTTTAACATTTATTTAAGATTACGAGTCGAAATCGAACGCCTGGTTTGAACCTTTTTAGTCCTGAATTCCCTTGTTATTTGATGGGATGTTATTTATTTACAATTTTGTGAAAGCCTACTGATTCTACCAGGAGAATTAGAAGATTCAAACCAGTACTTGAACGCCTGGTTTGAACCTTTTTAGTCCTCAATTCCTTTGTTATTTGATAGGATTAAAATTTGTTTAAAGCCTACTAAACCTACCAGGAGAATTAGAAGATTCAAACCAGTATTTGAGTCAAAATTGAAAGCCTGGATTGAGCCTACTGAACCTGCCAGGAGAATTAGAAGGTTCAAATCAGTACTTGAACGCCTGGCTTGAACCTTGCAGTCTTCAATTGAGGACTAAAAGGTTCAAGCCAGGCGTTCGATTGACTCGGGAAGTACTGGTTTGAATCTTCTAATCCTCTCGGGTAAAAATTAAAAACAGTGCGATCTCAGCGCCAAAGCTTTAATAGATGACCACCTTTCATTTTCTTTCATTCCTTGGATATTTGGATTTATTATCGATAAAAAAGAAGTAAGTTTTAAGTTTTATTTTCATTTTTTTCATTAATTTTCTTTATTATTATTAATTATTTTTATTTATTTAAGGGTCAACGTTATAAAAACAAGCCAAAACAAAATGATAAGGTTAGCTGTTATTTTTATTTTTATTTTTATTTTTTTATATATATGTTATCTTATATTCTATTTAATTTTTTCAATTATATTCATTATAAATTTTAGTTGTAAAAACACATTGGCCTAGAAGAAGCCACTTTAATTTTAATAAATGAATACAAGGAACATTGGCCATTCATGTCATTTTGAAAGGTAAGAAGACAAATTAAAAAAGATTATAAATTTATAAAATTAATTTATATATTTTTCACATTTCCAGAGAACTAAATGAAGTTCTTACTGAAAAGAAAAATATTTTTCCACACGTGATAGCTAATGGTATAGGCCTACATATACAGTCAAGATAAAAATTAATGTGATTTATTTTAGAGATGGAAACTCATTTTTACATCCATATTTTCTTTAAAACAATTTCAGTAATGAATCTCCAGAAATAATGAAATCGACACGAAGAGCATTTGGAATTTTTAAAATTTTTTAAATATATGTTATCTTATTCTCAAATTAAAGAAAATTTTAATATTTAAACAAAAAATATTATTTTATTTAAAGATTAATTTGATTTTCCTTTTATTTAAGAATTTAATTGTAGCGAAATGAAGAGCAAAACGTGAAGATCCATCAAAATCTCGACATCGAATTTTTGACATGAATCCAATACTTTCTCTCTATATATATTAACATATATAGATGTAAGAGAAAGTAAAAAAATTTCGAATGTGGGGTGCCAAGTTGTATAAATTAGCAAAGAGGTATGCTTGTTTTTTGGCAATGAGAAAAATAACTTTTAGAGTGTTTTTCTTCAAATATTTCGATGACATTTAATAGGACTTCTTCATCAGCGGTGAAGTGCTATTAAATGTCTTCGAAAATATTTACGAAAACACTCTAAAAGTTATTTTCTCATTGCCAAAAACAACCATACCTCTTTGCTAATCTAGCAAAATTATCAGAACTTTTTTGTCACTCTGTATATATGTATATAAACAAATTTTAAATGAGAATTTATAGGCCTAAACTAGGATTCCAGCATTCAATACTGCTGGTCGTAATAGTAGATCTGGTAGACTTAAACTAGTATTTCGAATACCTGGTCTGAGTCTAAACTTGTCAAAAAGGGACATAAGTAGACTTTTTAGAACCAAACCAGACTATCAAATTTCCATAGAAACCATGCTTTCAAATCCTAGTTTGATTCTGTTAAGTCTACTTAGACAACAATTAGATTCTGAGGTTTTGTAGACTCAAACCAGGCGTTCGATTTCGACTCGGGTATTCTCCTTGAAATGAATTTTACAGATCATTTTTACTTCATATCAGTGTAAATTTTATATTTTAAATTAAATATATATATTATACAAAATTGTATATATTATTTTTTTTAATTTAAAAATTATATTAAATTAAATAATTTTTACTTTTTAAAAAGCTAATTACAATTTTCGTAAAAATATTTTGGATTCCTTGCCCTGCTTTGGGAATTATCTGAAAATCAGAGTGTATTAAATTTCCACTTAAATATCTAATCATTAAATTTTCTTGCCTCTAAAAGAATTTCTTCAGGAGTTGATTAGAAAAATTCCCAATCAGTTATAGAATCGATAAAAGTTATTTTTTTACTAGATGTTATTTGTTTGAGTTGGACATCCCATCCTGAATGAAGAAAAGTTCGTCAAACTTGGTAAGAAATTTACTAGGAATAAGCTAAAGACCATAAATGAATAAAAACACCTAAAAAATAAAAAAAAGAACAAATAGTGAGAATTCAGAACGTTTTTAAATTCTTTTGACAAAAAATTTCAGAATTTTAGTTTCAACTATAAATTTTTATCTATTTATCAAATTTTTCTTTTTTATTTTCTCTTGCTTATTATTTTTCTAATTTGATAAATATTACTATTAGGCCTATATTAATAAAATTGGATTCACGAATCGTTTAAAGCAGTGTTTCCCAACCTTTTGAAGTCCACGGCACCCCAAAAGTGCGTTGGGAATAACATTACACACTAAGGGCACCCTTCCTTTTTTTTCCCCTAGCAAAGCAGAATTTTTGCGGAAATTTTTCTTTTCTGTGAAAATCATTTTTTGACCTTTTTTTTAGCAAAACTTTATTTTTTCCGTCCTATGGAAAATTTTTTGCCGCTTCTGTTTAAATCATTTGATCTTTTTTCTTGCAAAACTTTATTTTTTCCGCCTCTTTTTTTTACCTAAAATATCTCACGGCACCCTTTGGTGCTGGGGCACACCGGTTGGGAACCACTGGTTTAAATTGTTCGAACCTCCTATAAGAATAGGCAACCGTGTTATTCTCGCTGGCAAGATCGTGCATAGCTCCAAGGCGCTCGCTCCCAGTCAGTGACGCCACACGTGTCGATTAACCACAGCTAAGTTCAGTTAATAAGTGTCCTACTAAGAAAGCGCTTTAAATCATCAGCGGTAGGAGAAATAACAATAAATTTAAAACTTTACTTCAACATAATGTTCTAAAAAGAAAGCCAAATTTAAAACCAAAAAGTATTTCAATGAGAAATTAGAATTTTTCAGTAATCATAAAAATTACTCTTATATTAATTTAAAAGAGTAGCCTCTAATTCCTTGAATGAAAATTAATTAGCCTTATTATCGTCCAGGGGCGGATTAAAGGGGGGGCGATCGGCCCCCCCTCCCCAAAGAAATTCACAATGTTATTAAAAACTAGTAATCTAAAGGAAATTATGATTTCCGGGGCTTTAATTTCAATTGAATTTGTTACCAATCAATTTAAATAAATAGGTAAGGGGTCTAAATGACCATAGATGCCCACAAAGTCCTTAAAAAAAAACCAAAAAAAAAACCGCCCCTCCGACAAAATTGCATTAATCCGCCACTGATTTCGTCTATATGTACCTATACTATCATGTGTAAATTAACAAATAGAAAATTTATTAAACTAAAATCTAATTTTATGAAAAACCAATAAATTTAAACGCAAGAAGCGCTATATTGATTTAAAATAAAAAAATAATGTCAATTATATAAACCTCTAGTAATAAATAAAAATAAACTAATCATTGAAACAATTTATATAATATTTTGATTTTGTGACATAAGCCTAAAGGATGAGGTTGTTATCATTAGTTATGTAAAAGACGAGTAGAGAAAAGGCAAATAAATAATTGATTTAAATACATCTGTTATGAAATTAAATATTAACGAAAAAAATAATTCATTTAAATTAAAATTGATTAATTACGGCAAAGTTGAAAAAATAAGTTAATTCTTTGATATAATCAAAAATTCATTGATTATTATTTGTATTTGTTATATAAGAAGAGCGTCTTTAATAAATTTATAAACAGATCAAGACAAGGTAATTAATTATGTTTAAAGGATAAAAGTATTAATCTTATATAAACAAAAGCAAATGAGTATTTAAAAAATATTTATTACCTGACTGAATTATTTATTAATAATTAATATCAGGTAGATAATTTTTATTGTGATGACTAAATAAGCATTTGAAAGAAGAAGCAAATGATATTTTGAAATAAATAAATTAGTCAAAATACTACAGCAGTGGCGCATTTAGGTTAGACCAAAGCCAAGGGTCAGTACTTCTTAAACTGGAGTCCCTAGTAACTTAAGTAGTGAGGTAGTGCAAATAAAACAAATAACATTGTACTATTTTTCAAGAAAACTAAAGTTGAAAAAGCTCTTTTTATTTTTATTATTATAAATTTTTTAGATTTGACTAAACACTAAACTAATATTTGTTAATTATAATTTTATATAATCGAATATAAAAATAAGATTGACAAATAAATGTGAAATTAAAAAGAAATATGAACAGATTTATGCTGAGGAACTTTGACAGATGAAGCGTAATTCCAATATATCCTATTCGTTCTATTAATTATGTATTTGAGGTAATTTTAAGCAATAAAAAAAATTTTAGAATCTTTATTCTAAATAATAAATTTCTAGTTTTATTGTAATTTGAAATTAATTTAGTCCCTTGTGGACGAAAACAAAGGGAATCACTTAAAGTTTTGGGAAAATCTTGAAAAATCTCAAAGTTCAAAGGCGATGGAAAAAATATGACCTCTATGGATAATATCCACCCTAATTAACTTGGATACAAATCATTTGGAATAAATAGGGACCGGGAAGCGCAAAAAGTCGTTTTTGAAAATCTCAAAAAAAAACGTTTCTTTTTGTGAGATCAGTGAAGAAAATCTGGTAAAGTCTCAAAATTGACAAAAGTTGAAAGACTTTTCCGCTCTCTAATTATAAGTAATAATTTTTATTAGACGTCCGTGGCCCAGTTCCAATCAGCCCGCGGCCCATGTTTTGGGAACCGCTGTACTAGGGTATAGGATAAAGCGGGTGTGGTTTGAGCGGTTTCAAGACCCTCGCAAGGAGATGGAAGATTCACAGCTCCACGCTGCCCAGTCGGAAGAATTCGCAAATATTTAAGAACATAGAAGAATCTGTAGATGTAATTTTAAATTTTTAAAGATCCTCCCAAAAAAAAGATTGTTATAACCTCATATTTGCGAATTCCACCGACTGTGCAGCATCTAGCTGTCAATCTTCCATCTCCTTGCCAGGGCTTCGGAACCGCTATCACCTGACTCGCTTTATCTTAAAAACTCCACGCCATCTAACAAGCCTAATAATATTTAATAAGAAAATATGTATTAATATATCTGAACTATAAATTATTTTTTAACTAACCTAGGTTAATAAAAAAAAATTTAGAACGCTTATAGACACGATTTACAAATAAAAATTTTCAAATTTTATATTATTTAGGTACAGAAAGTGTCTTGGAAATTATAATCATATAAATTTTGTAAAATATTAAATTTCTAATTCTAATTTTGCACACTATTTTTTTTTACTCAAAGAAAATTAAAATTTTGTACTCTTTTAATTCTATGATATGTTCTTTTAAAACGAAATAAATTCAACGGTCTAGCATCGTCAATAATTTTTTGTTTTCTACAATATATACTTTAAAATTTAAAAGAAAAATTATTTTAATGAAAGCTGGTCGCGACTTTCCTCAGGAAAGTCAAATGCCAAACAAATAATATGTTTACCGTAGACATACCGTGGAGCTAGTTCAAAATTAATGTTCCATATTCTCTTAAAGGGCAAAAGGTAAATAGATGATGGCCACATCATCCTTTTAGTTTCTCTCGGGATCTCACAATTTAATAACGTGATATAATAAAAAAATCAAATTATCCTTCAACAAAGGTATAATTATTTTAAAGAGCGCTTTGCTCGATTAACCTGGGTGAGGTTCCCTTTTAAGAAGAAAATAAAATATCAGCCTTTTGAAAACTAGATTCTCATTAAAAGCAATATCTTAAGCAATAAACACAGACAATAGAACACAATAGAGTTACTAAACAAATTATATAATTTCCAAATTAACGTAGATTATATAGGTCGAGGAGAGAGAGAGAGAGTCCAGGACTTAAAAATTTCACTCTTTTAATTCCAGATAAATTGGTTTTAATTAAAAAAAAAAAAACTGTAATAGTGAAATTAAGAAATTTAGGTAAAAATCGATTTTTTCAAAATCGATTATTTGGTTTCGATTTTAAAATCGGGAAATCGATTCAGCCTCCGAAACTACCAACCCTATTCTAGAGGTGACTGCATATAATTTCGTAACAAAAATCTCAGCGGTACTCCCAATATGTAGGG
>JAKCPI010027273.1:0-12848 GCA_023213315.1 Euborellia annulipes
TATCTATATTATAATAAAGCTGAAAAGACGTTTTTTGATTAAGGTACTTCTAGACCACCTAGAGACATGGGGTTTTTTGCATTCGATTCAGAATCCCCTAAAACCAAATAGAAAAATCCAAAATCTTAAAAAAGTTGTACCACTTTTTTTTAAGAAGGGAAAAACTCATTTTTTTCGATGTTTTTTCAAAAATTTCACGATATTTTTTCATTTCTTCACTCATATCTTCTAAACGGTTAAAGATATCTTCAATATCTGAATTAGTCAATAATCTGCATTAAATTTTGAAAATGACAAACCTCTTTTAACTATTTTTGAGGTTTGTTTACACATATAAATAATTCGTGCAAAAAGAACCTCATTTTTGATGATTTTGCCGCGGCTTCAGTTCATTTTCATTATTTTTTTGCTTCAGTATTTATAGTCCAATTTCAATAATTTTTTTTGCGAAATGATCCTCTCATCTTATACTTTTAGTCAGGTAAATTTCATTTTTTTTCATCAACCCCTTCTATTTAATTTTCAAGTGTGAAAAAAAATAACATGAAAATTTTCATTTTTTGAGATGGTTTTTAAACATCTGTGTCTTTAGACAAGCTAGACAATTGCGGTTTTTTTTATTTGATTCAGTACCATCTGCTGACGACTAGAAAAATCCAAAATCATGAAAAAGTTATACCCCCTTTTTTTAAATTACAAAAAACTCATTTTTAGCCGATTATTTTTTTACATTTTTGGCTATATTTTTTGAGTGAAAAGAGATATCTTCAATCTCATAATTTTGTATTTTTCTACATTAAATTTGGAAAACAATGAGACCCTTTGCACTATTCTAAGGCATTGTTTAGCGGCTGTGCAACTTTTGGCGTGTGATACAAAATTTTTTTTTATTAATTTTTTTCATATTCATGGCCATATTTTTTAAACGATTATCAATGTCTTAGATATGATTTACTTTTTATAATCTACATTAAATTTCCTTTAAAACGAGCCCAGTTTGGACCTGATAAGCCTCTATTTAAGTTCTTAAAACTTTTTCTAAAAATGGAAGAAATTTTTATTTTTTGTTTGTTTGTTTGAAGAGTTTCTTTCAATTTTCGGCTATATTTTTTGAATGGTAAGAGATATCTTCAATCTCATAATTTTGTATTATTCTACATTAAATTTGGAAACAAATGAGCCACATTACAGTATTCTCAGACATGGTTTAGTATACTATCTATTCGTCAATCCCGAGACAAACTTTTAAGTAGATATTTTATTTTCGAGATATTTGTATACAATTTTAGCTATATCTTTTTAATGGTAAAAGATATCTTGGATATCCAAAGGTTTTCACATTCTAGATTAAATTTTGTAAAAAATGAATACCATTTCATTTAATTCAGACATTGTTTAGGGTATTTAAAACCACTTCTAAAATGTAAGAAATTTTTTTTTGTTTGATTGCTCTGAATGATCCACATTGCAGTATTCTCAGGCATGGCTTAGTATCTAAAATGAACGAAATTATAGATTATTTCAATTTTTTCTTTAGATCTCTTCAAAACATAGCAAAAAAATCATTTTCAATTCATTCCCTCATAGAGCCTTCCACGACCACAACATTTCATTTGGCTCATATTCTTATTTTTTTTTACTTAGCGCCGGGTATTTTTACCATTCTTCAGACCCGGAAATTTTTCAAACCCTCCCGTACCGACGAAAATTTAGTGAATGAATGAATGAATGTCTAGGAATTTTTTTTTTTAAACATTCACATTTTTTTCTCATTCACACTCACATTCACACAGTCTTTTCGACAACTTAGGCCATTTAAGACTTTGACGATAACCGTTATTTATGAATTTATCTATTATTGGGGTCCAGGCATTCTTATTTAAACAATTTGATATCCAAATGGCTTAAATAAAATCATCGGACTGCCTGGGGTCCGAACCCGCGACGTTTGGTATATGAGGTTAGCACTCTAACCTCTAGACCAGCGTTTCCCAACCTTTTGAAGTCCACGGCACCCCAAAGACGCGTTGGGAATAATATTACACACTAGCGGCACCCTTCCTTTTTTTTTTCCTATCAAATCGAAATTTTTTTCCACCCTGGGGTAAATTTTTTTTCCCTTGCGTGAAAATCATTTGACCTTTTTTTTGGCAAAGCTTTTTCCGATCTACGGAAAATTTTGCCGCTTCCATTTTAATCATTTGACCTTTTTTTAGCAAAACTTTATTTTTTCGCCTCTAATTTATTTTCTTTTATCTAAATATCTCGCGGCACCCCTTAGGCATTCTCGCGGTACCCTTGGGCATTCTCGCGGCACCCTTGGGCACATCGGTTGGGAACCACTGCTCTAGACCATGCCCCGAGGGCCTAGGAATTTTTAAATAAAATCATTTTATTTAAAATACCCCTGAATCATACATTGTATAAAATAAAAGATAAATTTTCTTTTATTTAATAAAAAGTTTTAAATAATACATCAAATAAAAAAAAATTATTTAAAAATATTTAATTTTTTTTACATATTTAAATTTATAATAAAAAATAAACTTTTTCACATGTCAGAAAAAAGAAATATTTTAAAATTGTTTATTTTTAACTTTGCCCATCAACCGTAGGTTGAGGTAAAGTTAATGTAATCGTAAAAAAAATCGAAATTTTTCTGAAGCTGCCAAAATGCGTTTTGAGGTCCCCTGAATCCATTTAAGTAGTTTTTGGAATGATGTCGTGTGTGTGTGTGTGTGTGTGTGTGTGTGTGTGTGTGTGTGTGTGTGTGTGTATGTCTGTGGTAATTTTTTTCGTCAACGAAAACTCAAAAACTATTCACCCAATTGTTTTGAAATTTTGCACCCATAAACTAAGGGTAGAGGCCAAGAAGTGAAAAGCTTTTGGTAAACATCGGACCATTAGGGGAGCAAATATTTTTTCTTACATAACCTATAATTTTTTTTATATATTCAGAAACTAGACTTTCTTCCGAGTAAAATGATATATAATATGTATACCATCGGACCATTAGGGGGCTCTAGGGGGGGGGGGCAATATATTCTTTTCTTGAATAGTGGGTGGGCAAAGTTGTGCGCTCGGCTTAGTCCGACCCTTTAATTTTTTAATAGGTCCTTGCCCGTCCGATTTTATTTGCATGCCCGTCCTCCTAATCAGTTTATTAAAGTGAAATTTAGACTTGCTACCCGCCCATAATTTTTTTCATGGTCTTCAAGACCCACAGGCCGGGCAGGGCGAATATTCAATTATTTTAAACTTGATTCAGTGTATTTTCATTTGGGCAAAAACCATATGGGCTTTAAAATCAAGGGGAAAACTACTGATCACGTCCCGAGACGCCGCCCGCCAGGGCCAAGTTGGGAATGGCGCGGCGAAGCCGCGCCTTCTCAACTTGTATTCTCATAAATATGATAAGAACTAAGTATCTAAGAGCAATGGGTTCTTAAAAATTACTATAGCTATATTGATCTTGAAAAGCTTAATTAAAACTTCCTAAAATATGATAGGATATCTGGTCTATACTTAAAATTTCTATTAAGAGATATATAGAAGTTAAGTAAACTTTAACGAGTTTAACCCATATAATCCCGGTGGTGCGAAAACGCACCATTTCGTATATTATTATAAAATCTTATTTTTCTGAAAAAGTATTTGAAATAAATTATTGGTGTTTGTTTTATATTGAAGCCAAGACTCTATTCTCCATGGAAATTCACTCATTCACTTGTCAAAGTTTAATAGGAGGTCACAGGGTGTGTCTAAAGTTGTCACTAATTTTCACTTCTGAAATTTCATCGACTTCTCGAAGAAAAGATTAAATTTCTACTTTATAATTCGCTCATATTCAAATAAAAGGTGTCTCTTATGTTTTTTAGAGAGTTACTAAATGATATCCAATAGTTAGCTATTATGTCAATTTCAAAGTTTTAGAGATATAGGTCCATCTTTTTAAATGGTGCGAAAACGCACCACCGGGCACATGGGATATCAAAATTATCATTACTTTCCACGCCTAAACACTACGTGGCGAAGAGGAAAAAAGTGGAATTGGTCCAAATATTTGACTTGCGGATTACAAATAAAATACACATAATTAAAAAGCATTATTATTATTATTAGGCCTATATTATTATTCTTATTTATTTAGAGGGTAAAGGTATTTTGTTTTTGATTTAGGATTGGAACAACCTATCAAACCATTGACGCTAAACACTCCTAACGATTGAATCCCTCTTGTTTTAGGTTTCTTACTGATACAAATTGCAAAAAATAAATGAGCACCCACTACTGGTTGATATGTAAAATAAAAATATGGACGGCACTGATCGTTTCGATGAAAACAACGCCGTTTATCGGCAACATAGGTATTCGTTCGAAGAAATGGTGGTGGACAATTCTTTCTTTCTTTAGAGAATAGATTTTTCCAAAATGCCTGGCAGAGATCCTGCAATTTGAAGCAGTAAGAAACCTAAAGCAAGAGGGATTCAATCGTTAGGAGTGTTTAGTGTCAATGGTTTGATCGGTTGTTTCAATCCTAAATCAAAAACAAAATACCTTTACCCTCTAAATAAATAAAAATAATAATAATAGGCCTAATAATAATAATGTCTTTTATTCTTTTGTATTTTCTTGGTAACCCGGAAGCAAAAAATTTGGACCTATTCCATTTCCTTTCTATTCTCTATACACTCTTACGTAGTATATAGGCGGGGAACTTTTGACATCCCATGTGCCCGGTGGTGCGTTTTCGCACCATGCCCTAATTCATCCTAAAAAAGGAATTTTGAAAAAAAAAAAAATTATTTTCATGTTCTAGGACCCAATCGTGACCACATATCAAAAAATAAAAAAAATCCGTGACCAAAAAAGTTTTGGGCTTATATGGGTTAAGAAACTTTATAAACAGAGATTTTTTCCTCTTTGGTCTAATATCAAATTGAGAATGAACTTTAACGAAAGATTTTATTTTGTT
This sequence comes from Euborellia annulipes, assembly GCA_023213315.1. NCBI lineage: Eukaryota > Metazoa > Arthropoda > Insecta > Dermaptera > Anisolabididae > Euborellia > Euborellia annulipes. The sequence continues at coordinate 4,976 of JAKCPI010027273.1, forward strand.
TTAATTGAAATAAGATAAAAAATTTTAAAATTTGCTAAATGAAATGGGAAGATAACATAATTATAATTCTTTTTTTTTTCAATGTCGGTGATTTAGTGTTCGTTCGCTATAAAAATAAACCTGGTGTGACTGGGGCACAGCACACAACTTTCTCTTACCCTTCGGTAAGAGAAAGTTGTGCACCGTGCTGGTCAGACCAGATTTTTTGTGTCGAGATATATTTAGTTTCCCATAGCACCTTAGTTTCAAACTTGCATTTTAAATGTTGACTGCTTGAAATAAACTATGGTTATTGTTCAAAATTTTAATTTCAGATTTGGACATTTTATACACAATAGAGAATCGTAAATAAATATAAAATTTCATAAGAATTTTGTAAAATATGTAAAAAGTTCCAAAGTGGGACCGATCCCCTTTTGAATCGAAATTAACATGAAAATCCCCCTAGCGATTTAACATTGGATCTATGGAAGGAAGAGCCTGAAAATGAATTTGAAAAAAAATGAAGTACAAAAGTAAAGTGTGCTTCAAAAAATTTCAAAGGCAAAATGAGAATATACTTTTTAAAGAGCATGTAAAAATAATTGATTTTTGATTTATTATCAAAATCGTTGGAGCAAATTTTGAGAAAATCGAAAAAAAAAACTGAAAATGTACATCAGCAAATTACTAGTACTTTTTGGCCGATTTTGTTCAAAAGCTTATTTTGAGTGTCCGGTATGGTACTTAACCTAAATATAAAATTTCAATCTGGAAGCTCAATTCCTTCATGCTAAAAATCGTTACAAAAATCGTTACACATACACAGACCAATTTGCGAGACCCACTTTTTTAGAATCAGGGGACCTCAAAACATGTAGGGGCCTATATCCATCAAAATTCCGACATCGAATTTTTGACATGATCGCAATACTTTCTCTCTAATTATTTCATATACACGGTGCCCGAAAATAACAGGTACCTAGAAAAGGAGATGATTCTACATGAAAAAATAAGACTTTTTTTTCCTATAAACTTAATATGCCCAGATGAATAGTTTTCAAGATACAGGGGGTGAAAGTTGAATTTTGTTTTTTGTTAATATCTCGAGAACCGTTTGAGATACAACGTTTACACTTTACACATAAAGCAAGCGGAATAATGAACATAAATCGTGTACAGAAGCTAAAAATTGTATCTCGAACGGTTCTCGAGATATTAGCAAAAAATAAAAAAAAATCAACTTTGACCCCCCTGTATCTTGAAAACGAAGCGTCTGGGCATATTAAGTTTATAGGAAAAAAAGTCTTATTTTTTCATGTAGAATCATCTCCTTTTCTAGGTACATGTTATTTCCGGGCACCCTGTATAGTGTAAGAGAAAGTAATAAATAATAAATTTTTTCATAAAAATTTCGATTACTTTCAAATCAAATTCGACTAATGTTGGCAAACTTTTTTTTTCTCCCTCTCGATCAAACATAGATTCATCTCCTCTTTCAAAAGTAAACAACTTATAAAAGAATCATTTTTCAAATTTGTTTATTTTTCGACATTTTTACATGATGATAGTGGCGCTATTGAAAATGAGTTCAAGCAAGCAAGTTGAGTCCTTCTTGGCCGTTTGACCTGATTAGGACATTTACATAACATAAGCCCCGAGGCAACTTTGCCGTGGAGGGAGAGAGAGAGGGTGACGAAAACTTTATAATGAAAGATTAAAAGTTTCTTAATTCAGTCAATTTATAGAGATTAATTTAGAAAAAAAAAAATAAATAAAAGAAGGATTTTCTTCTTCCTTCTTTTAGATAATTTAGTTGGCTCAATTGGTGATAAATTTCGACAGAAACGAATCTTCTTTTGGATTAAATATGACATTTTATTGACATTGGAGTCTCTTAAAAAATAAGAAAATTATTAATATACGAAAGAGTGGAAATTAATCTTAAATGTCTTTAACTTCACTTTTGATTTAACTTTGGTTTATTTATTTCAGACATTGTTTATTTTTTTATTTATTTATTTTTTTTTATTCCTCTTTTCGGCTGCAGAGGCCATTAGGGTTTTAATTTTGCATATACATATATTAAATTTATAATACCGATGGCTACCGGGGGACGTTCTACACTCTGATTCTTGGGGGTCGCCAAGCAAAGGTTAGAATGTATGGAGAGAAGGTATTGGATTCTTTTCAAAAATTCAATGTCGAGATTTTGAAGGATATACACGTTTTGAGGTCCCTTGAGTGCAAAAATGGTTTTCTTAACATGTTGTATCTGTCTGCCTTTGTGTGTGTGTGTGTGTGTGTGGTAACAAAATATCTTACGAACTAAAAGTATTTTTCTATGCTTATAAATTTTACATCTTGAATTCTAATATATCGGCGGAAACTAAATATATGTCGACACAAAAAATCTGGTGTGACAAGCACAGGTCACAACTTTATATTAGCTAAGGTAAGAGAAAGTTGTGTGCTGTGCGACCAGTCACGCCAGATTTTTTTAAGATAAGTGAGTTGGTCTATACATTGAATACCTCAAGAAAAGCCCCCCTTTTCTTGAGGTATGGGGGTTCTGCAGCAGGTGGGTCCGAGCTAGTGTATGTATCCTCTCTGAACATCTGGTCACGGGCACTAACTTTATTAAATATTATAAAAAAAAAATATTTCTAGAATCTCATATCTTTCTTTATACTTGTAAAAGAAAAAGAAGTCTATTTTTTTCGACCAGTGAGTGTACTTGTGCTTTTTCTTTGGTGACGTTTTTATTAATAATTTCGTTAATAATTAACAGATTTTTACGAATGAATGCTTTTTAGAAAGCCAAAGAGCTATATAATAACGTAAATATATGTTTTTTCATTCAGGGATACCTAAAATTGTATTAGGGGTGACCAAAAAAAAAAAAACTGAAAAAATTCGATTTTTCTAAACTTTTAGCCATTTGCGGCCAAGGGCGGATACAAGGGGGGGGGGTAAAGGGGGTAATTACCCCGCGAAAAAATTTATTTTTAATGTAAAATTTTTAAAATTAATACTTAAAAATTTGATGTGTATTTATATTCTGGCAAACAAATACAGAATGCGCTTTTAAATTACCGAAATTAAAAAAAAATAGTGTGCGGTGCGACGAGTCACACCAGATTACCCCCCCCCCCCGAGAAACACCTCTGGATCCGCCCTTGTTTGCGGCACGTCTAAATGACCTCAGATTGGGCTGAAACTTAAAATTTATATGTATTATAACTATCTGCATATTTTGAAAGGGTGTTGCCTTAAAAAAATCCAGGTAATATAAAATTAGAGCCACTTTAGAGCACATTTTCTATTGAAATTTTATTTTCTCTATAGCTCTAAAATCTGACGTGATGGGGCAAAACTGATGGCATTTTTGGAATCAGCGCGACCCACAATACCCAGAAATAGCTTAAAATTCTCAGTCAACAAAAAAAAGAGTTCCTTTTTGTTGCCCTGTGTTATAGGAGACAACTTTTGTGAACTATAGAGATTAATCGTAGTTGTGTAATAAGAAAGTTTTGCAACTTCATTAGGCCTACTTATTTTTTATTCCAATAATAAGTAAAGGCTCGATTTTTTAATTTTTTTTTTTTTCAAATTTCAATTAAAAGCTTACTTAACGTTTCACCAAATTTAACATTTTTTTCGTTTCGTGTAAAATCACAAATTTGGCACTCTTACGATACTTACAAAAATAAAAAATAAGGTCATTTGATCCTTTAGCAATAATTTAAAAAAAGCTAGGACTGCATTGAGGGAATTCAAGAGAGTAAAAATAAAAAGAAACCAATTCATGGAGGCGAGAAAATTTAATGAATGTCTACAAATTGCTTTTCATAACAAATTATTTTCTCTATGTCAAGTAATGATTTTATTTGTTGGTTTTATCGGAGGTCAAATAAATAAATACATCGTGGAAAATTGAAATTATATCTAGGCCACCCACCAGGCAGGGATTTGATTGGTGATAGATGGAAAATAAATTTCCAATTTTCTCTATATTTATAGCAATTCTAAAGGCTCAATCTCCCCTTCTCTCTTTCTTTCTCTTGCCCTTTATGAAACTGCTAAAGAGAGATTAAAAGTTATTAAAAATTTAATCTCACTTTTTTTTAAATTTCCTTATCCTATTTTAATATATTCATTTCTTAAATGAATGGACAAGAACATTTTTTTTTCCTGTAGAAAAATGTTATAAGGGAGAAAATATAAAAAAACTGACAGACATGTCAAACCTCTCTAACCTACTTTCTTTTAAGAGTTTCTGATCCTCAACTTAAGACATTCAACATTTTTTCTGAGAAATCTCGTTATTATAGACATTTACCAAAATCTCTGTTAACATATATTAAATAAATATTAAAATTAATCATTATTTGGTATATGTAAATAATACAAAAAATCCCCTCCGTCTGACGCAGTCGACCTCAGAGGCCAGCAAGACTTTTTTTTCCTCTCCACTTCTCATAGGAGGCTCAGCGACACATCCCCCCCCTATACTCGCCTAACTTTAGGGACCTAACACAGAGCCCGCCTCACTCAGCCGTTGGCCCTTACACTGCTTACGTACTACTTCCCTGGCTTCACAGGCCGCCTGCGCCCAATTGCCCGATTTACGAATTACGAAGGTTTTGTAAAATAATGTCAATTTTGTTTATTTTAGTTTATAATTGGTAATGATTAATAAATTAGTAGATACGTAGGGCTTATAGCTGCTAGTTCAATCAGGATAGGTGAAAAGGTGAAGAAATTCTGCAGCTAGTTCTATTTCATTATTTTATTCCCACCACGACGTTTCGATCCCGGTTGGGATCATCCTCAGAACAGGTGGGTGTTATGTATGTGTATATTTGTAAATTCCAATCATAAATCATATACAAAACTCAAAGATAAATAAATACAAATAAATTATATTAGTTGTGAAATAATTGAAAATAAATGGTCAAGATAGACGATGGTCACGTCAAAAGCAAATCTGAAGCAGTGGCGTACCGAGGGGGGGGCGAAGGGGGCGGTCCGCCCCAGGCCTCGAGCCGGCATAGGCCCCCATATATTTATAAAAAAAAAATTTAATGAAAATTGCCCTTTGAAAGGCCACGGGGCCCTCAGGGCTCAAGAAAAAACAAAATTTAATGAAAATTGCCCTTTGAGAGGCCCCGGGGCCCTTGGGGCTCAAGTAAAAACAAAATTTAATGAAAATTTCCCCTTGAGAGGCCCCGGGGCCCTTGGGGCTCAAGTAAAAACAAAATTTAATGAAAATTTCTCTTGAGAGGCCACGGGGCCCTCAGGGCTCAAGTAAAAATGGGAAAATTTAGATAAAAAAAAAGAAAATTTAATGTAAATTTCCCTTTGAGAGGCCCCCGGGGCCCTTGGGGTTCAGGGATATACACTGAAAAAAAACCGACCTTGTAAATTTAAAGTGAAATCCCTTTAAAAATTTTCAACAAACCTTCCCATAAAATTAACAAATTTTCCTTTCATTTTTACAAGAAATCGCCTCAAGTTCTATATGACAAACTCATACCGTAAAAATGAAAAACTTTCCTTTTATTTTTACAGGAAATTTCATCGAGTTCTAATTCAAAAGAAATCCTGTAAAATTGACAAGGTTTCCTTTTAAATTTGACAGTAAAAACCTTTGAATTCTTATTTTACCTGAGAAAAAGGCAACTCCCTCCATACCTACCTACCTACCCATTGCTTCCTCTCTAACTCAAAGCTCGTCATTCTCTCTTAGCAGACAGTATGACTAGGTTGAGTTAGACTAGGCAGCATTTCTTTTTCCAGATTCATTCTTTGAATATTTGAAATCCGAGTTGATATCTTCTATCATATATACTTTTTTAATTTTGAAAAATATTTGTACTTTTTTTTTTTTATTCACGGCACGTCTAACAAAATTTTCTTTGTGTCCTGTTTTTTTATTACATATTATGGCAAAAAACCAAGGTACGTCTACAAAATATATTATGATTTTCTTTTAATATATTATTTATAATAAATTTTGTGCTTGACTTGCAGGACTTCAATGAAGAGTATTTAAAATTATATCACATTCTAATTGAGTGGGATTTAGAAGGTCTGTTTCATACATTAAAAGGTAAATATAATGTTATAAAACAAAATGTAAAATGTTTCAAAATATTATCTAGTGTTTATACAATTTATTTTTTTTGAATAAAAAACTCTTGCATACGTTTTAGGCTTTCGGCCATTGACATTAGTGGGAAAAAGGTTCTTTTAGATAAAATTCCTTATTTTCAAGTGACAAAAGAACCGAATACAATACCTTAGCCCAAAAGGGATTCTGGCTCTCTTGATCAGGCCGACCTCAACAAGTTAAAAATTTAGAATATAAACAAATTTTGGTAGAATTAAAAAACAAACTTTTTTTTTTTTTTTAGAATACAAAATCGAAGATTCAGCATCTACAAATGAACAATTCATCCTATGGTTCTGAAAATGACATTTCTATTTTTTTTTCATATTATCTAAAAATAAATACATATTTTTGATATTTTAATATGTTTCAAAACTTATAATAGGGCCTATTTATAAAATAAGACATCTTGATAATTCATTTCAAAAGTATTTATTTATATAAGTTTGGTGTACATTACAACTGAATTGTAATTTTTTTGTAATTAACTCGTAAAATAAAAAAACATTTTTTTTGTTATAATTTTGTAAATTTGATTTTTTTACATAATTTCCTTTATACAAAGAATCCTTTTAAAATTATAAGAAATCCTGTCAAATTGTTTTTGACAAAAAAATCATTGTAACTTGAATTTATTTCAATCTGCCACAGCTCGTCGGAACACAGGATTTTGGCGTGTTGATTAATTAAAAAATTTTTTAATTATTTTTTAAATATATGTTTGATTTTTCTCATGTCATTCGTAAAACAATAATGCATATCTTTGACCTGAGAAAAATTAAAAATATATTTAAAATAAATAATTAAAAAATCTCTTAAATTAATCAACACGCCAAAAACCTGTGTTCCGTCGAGTGTAGCTGTAGCAGATTGAAATAAATTCAATTTAAAAATTAAATGAAAAATCATTTTAAAATTACAAGAAATCCAGTAAATTTAGTTTTGACAAAATATCCTTTAAAAATTACAGGAAATCCTGTCAATTTGGTTTCAACAAAATTTCCTTTAAAATTTACAGGAAATCCTGTCAATTTCGTTTCAACAAAAATTCCTTTAAAATTTACGGTAAATACGGTCAACTTCGTTTTAACAAAATTTCCTTTTAAATTTAAAGGAAATCTTGTCAGTTTTTTTTTAACCTGGAAACCCTTTTAAAATTATAAGATGCACCTTCAATTTCGTTTTAACAAGGTATCCCATTGAATTGACGAGAAACCTCATTGACGCATTTTCATTACGGTTTCGGAATGAATTGAAGGGATTTCCATTGAATTTACAAGGTTTTTTCAGTGTACGGTATTTTAAAAATATTTTTGTGTATGGAGGGAGAGGGATATTTAAAGATTTACCCCCCCCCCCCCAAAAAAAAAAAAAAATCCAATATAAGGCCCCCTCTTCTAGTTCCGCCCCAGGCCCCCAACTGCCTCGGTACGCCTCTGATCTGAAGTGAACACCCACATGTTCTGAGGATGATCCCAACCGGGATCGAAACGTCAACGTGGTGGGAATAAAATAATGAAATAAAACTAGCTGCAGAATTTCTTCACCTTTTCACCTATCTTCAGTAGCGTAGCCGGGATTTCTGCTTGGGGGGGGGGCCCAAAAGTTTTTGAACCCCCCCCCCCTCCCTTTTCTAAGAAACTTAAAGTGGAGAAATTTTTTTTAGATAATATAATAATTATAAATAAAAAACAAATAAAAAAAATTTTTTTTTTCTTG
>JAKCPI010027274.1:0-22190 GCA_023213315.1 Euborellia annulipes
ATCGTCGTTAGGCGTGCAGAACAGGGGCAACGGGGCCACTCCACATGCAATTCTTCCCCCTCTATTTTGGGGTGGGAATTTAATGGCCCCAAAAACAACCCTTCTCTCCACATTCCTCGTTCCCCGCTTCCTCTGAACACTCACTTCGACATGCACGACTGGACCCATTCATCAATTCGGAAAGCCTTTCTTTTCTATACTCCCGTTTTTCAAACCAAAATCCACTCTTTTACTAACCAATCCTCTACAGTCCCTTTTCTCTCTAATTTAAGGATGCATTCAATTGACATTTGTTATCAATTTTAATGATGAAAAGAGAAACAAACTCTAGTCACGTGTTGATTCAATCACTATCATTATAATAAAAATTATATGCCTCCCCATTCCTATGAGGCATAAACCCATGGACAATTATAAAATAATAAAAGTTGCCAACAAGAAAATGCTTAAAAAAAGATTAGGAAAAAATATAGTTTTTCAAAAATAGAAAAAATTTTTTATCAGGATAGGCTCTTTTTACTTTTTTTAACAAGTTTAGGTAGGAAGATAAATTCTCGGGGTCCGAACCTTCCGGAGGATTCAGAATTTTACTTAATATGAATGATTAAAAAAAGGATTTATAGGTCTAATTTAAATTACACTTTGGGGTTCAAACCCCCCATGGAACCCAAGCCATGACTAGATATTTAAGCTCTATAATACAAATTATATTTCATATAGAGAAAGAGAAAGTAAAATATAATAATTTTTACTCTAGCTAAAAAAAAAAAATGATTTATAAATACTCTAAAATAATCTTAATTTTTCAAATTTTTGAAAAAATTTCTTGAACCCACCCTCCCCCCCCATCAAAAGTTTTTGGCTACGCTTATGCATTTAAATTAGGGTCTGACCGAAACAAGATTTTCAGCCGAAACCGAAACCGAATATTCGGCCTCAATCTTAGTTTCGGCCGAAACCGAAACTTGTATTTTCTACAAAAAATTCATATCATTTTAACTTTTTTTTTTTGAAAATTTTTTCCCCTCCCTTGAAAATCATTTTACCTTTTTTTTAAGGAGACTAAATTTTTTTCTCCCTCAAGTGCAAATCATTTGACCTTTTTTTTATGCGAGTCTCATCCCATCTTTTCAGACTCAGGTTTCGGCCGGCCGAAAAGTTCGGCTAGTTTTTGGCCGAAACCGAAACTACGGCCGAAACCAGGATTTTTGGCCGAAACTGGCCGAAACCGTAACCGAATATTCGGTCGGTTCCTAATTTAAATAGCCGGGCAACAAATGAATAGGCTAGAAACAATAGCAAAGAATTGAAATATATTTCAGCTACTGTGGCACTCAAAAGAGAAGACGTTTTAACGTTTGGTAGGCTTAACTCAAAAATTGTATTTTCGGACTTTCGCCACTATGATTCTCACCAGGCGATATTATTAATATAAGTAATCCTAACTTATCCTACAGAGAGAATCGATAAAGTAAATAAAAATTAATTAAAATAAAGCCCTTGTCCTATGGCTCAGAGGCAAGGCTTCTAGTGCCAAAGGCCAAGGGTTCGCATCCCGTCCCAGGGAAAGAATTTATTTCAATTTAATTGAATACCAATCAATTGAGATAAATAGGGATGGGACCTCAGATGCCGAAAAAGGTCTTAAACAAATAAAAAAAAAAATAAATAAATAAATAAATAATAAAATAAATATTAAAAATTAAAATAATTAATTAAACCTAATTTTTTAACAAAAATTTAAATTTATGAAAAAAATAAAAAAGGTTTGGTGTTTCTAATTTCATCCCCAAGGCCCTACTTCTTTGTAACCCTGGGAACCTTCGTTTTGAAGAATTTCGAAGATTTATTTATATCCACGTGTTTTTTAGTTACTTAAGCCGTTCTGTTAATCTCTCTCTTCATACTTTTCTTTGTAAATCTTCAAATGTAATGTCTCTTTGTCTAATCCAAAGTCATTCAAGTTAATCTTTTCACATTAAATTCTTATCCAAATATATATTATATCTAATTTAAAACCTTTTTATTCCACTGGATAAAGATCTTACTTTATTTCTCATTCATTTGAATACTGAAAATCCATATAATTTTATATAAAATTTATTTACGAAGGATTAAATGATGCTCTTTGTCTGTTATCAAAAACGTAAAACTTTAATATAAAAGAACTTAATGATTGCTTTAATAAAAAGTAAAAATAAGGAATTTCTAAAATCAGGGGAGACAAATTAAAAAAAAAAAGACATTTGTAAGTCTTTAACTGGAAACTCCAGGAGATAACAGAGATGAGTGATTCTGATAAGAAAGTCTCAAATTGAATTTTTTTAACATAATCAACTAACACAATCAAGAGATTCGTTGCCAATTGTGGAGCAAGTTAGTACAAAAATTGCGAGAGGAAGTCTGTTTAATATTCGATGCTCGTCAACCTTCTTTTTTTTTTTTTTGTTTCCTTTTATCTTTTATTTCTCTCTTTTAGCTAAACGACTCCACTGAGGTTGGTAGTAGTGATTTTAATTCAATCGTTTTCGATTAAAATCGAATCTCGTCTTCCAAGCAGAACAGAATATATTAATATTATATTTCCTTCTTGAGTTCGTTCCTTCCCTACTCGGCTTCCAATCTGCTCCTTTATCATCATCGTTATCGAATCCGTGTTGTAGTCGTCAAGCCAATTTAATTTTCTATTTTGCCTTCATATAATTTAACCAGCAAACGAGATTTTCATACTAATATCTATTTTATTGGATGTCTCTTAAGACAATGAGCTTTCTTGAATCTAAATAAATAAATATATAAGGATATTGGGAATGAATTATTTTCAAAAATATGATTACGAGAACAAAATATACGAAAAAAATAGGTACCGTTTGGAGCCTAACCTTGGATCTGTTGATATTTACCCTACCTCTATTAAATAGCCTACCTTTTTAAAATGATCAAACTCTTCATTTTTACTTTCTTTTACCTTATATATGAAATATATATATATATATATATATATATATATATATATATAGAGAGAGAGAGAGAGAGAGAGAGAGAGAGAGAGAGAGAAAGTATTGTTATAACTAGCTCTTGTAATTTCTTCTTTTCTCTGGGATTTTTTGATTGCAACTTTATTGAATAATTAGCTTAGATCCAATAGATGATAATAATCATTTAATTTCTTTTTTATACATAGTCCTATTAATACTTAAAAATTCACCATGTCTCGATTAATACTTTCTCAAAAAATAATCCTATCAATGAATAATAAATATTATTCATTAAAAATTTAACTGTCTTGAGAAGAAATCAATTTAATATAATGGGCAGAGACATAAAAAACAGTTTCATTTAAATAATAAAATATACTTAACTATGAAATACTAACTCCTCTTGGGAATAAATTGTCTTAATGTGTATGCTTAGCTCAAATTTATTTCAATAGAATTATATATTCAAACGATTCTCACAAATTATCTAATAATAAATTATAATTTATATTATATATTTATTATTAATATAAATTATTATTATCGGTGAGGTAGAAGCTGTATAATTGATAAGTAGGGCAGCCAGGAATCAAATTAGACAAAAACTTATTCTTTATCTAATTTTTTATTTCAATGCCAACTTTTCGGAGGCAAATCGCGTCCTTCTTTAGGACAAATGATAGTCAAATATAATACAGATGATTGTGTAAATAGAATAAACAAAAAATCATCAATCAAAAATATGTAATTTATGTATACTAGGGTATGTATGTATCGAGGCCTCTTGCATTGTCATATTCAATGAAAGATTATTGTATTAAAAAAAATACACCCATCTGTAATAGGTATCATTTTTCTATCTATCAATTGTCTTGAGGAAGGACGCGATTTGCGTCCAAAACGTCTGGAAAATTGAAATAAAAAATTAGATTAACTAAAGTTTTTGTCTAATTTGATTCCTGGCTTACTGGATTACTCATACTTATTAATTATTATTATTAATTATATACTAATATATTACTAATTAGTTTTTTTTTTTTATAAAAAAACATCACACTTTTTCTCATTCACACTCACACTCACACACACATTCACACAGTCTTTTCGGCAACTTAGGCCATTTAAGACTTTAAACGATATCCGTTATTGATAATATACACATATTAGGGGTCCAGGCATTCTTATTTAAGCCATTTGGTATCCAAATGGCTTAAATAAAATCATCGGACTGCCCGGGGTCCGAACCCGCGACGTTTGGTATACGAGGTTAGCACGCTAACCTCTACACCAAACCCCAAGGGCAACTAATTAGTTATAATATATTCTAAATAGATCTACTGAAATTAATTAATTTTTTATCAAAAAGAAATGAAAAGGAGACGGTAAAAAGTCAAAGGAAGCAAAATTATAAATTTTCCACACTCCAACTCCTTGTTCAAATATAAATTCCAAAGATCCAAATGATACAATTTAAATTTATAGAAATGCAAAACATGTGCTACACCCATTTCTTTACATATGCTATATAAAAAAAATTCCGTTTTGTTTCTTTATAATTTTATTCGTTTTTTTTAAAGTCATTTATAATAGAGGCGTTAGCAGCTGTCAGAGGGTCGCACTTCCACTAATAGATTCATTACACAGTAGTTTATTATTATTACTATAATAATTTAATGAATCGACCGGATCTCAGTTTTTTTCCCCATTCCCTCTTAAAAGAGGGTGGAGTTCAATGGGATAGGAGAGAGAAATGGAGGGCAACATGCATATTGGGGAAAACAAGCTTACATTTAGCAAATCTAGAACCCTTTCAAGGGACAGCCGTGAAACATTACAAGTTGGTTAACTAAACCATTTGTAGTGAATGACCTTTACGAATATGAATGCTTAGGAATTGGTAGCCTAATGGATGAATTGAAAATTATATATATGGGGAGAGAGGAATAATAAAGCTTAAGAGATGGAATAGGAAAAAGGGAAAGTGGGAAACGGTTGGGGAAAATAGGGAGGTAGGTGGGTGGGACAGAGTTGGTTTTATTAAATATCCGTCAGGGGTTCTGTTCATTGTGTATGGGACTGAAAGGGCAGACAATTCGCTCTTACTTAGAGTTGAGGCGTTAAAAAAAAAGAAAAAGTAAAAAAAAGGGGTCCCCTTAGAAAAAGGACTACGAGGAGGAATTTCATTAAAAGCCCTAAAGTGAATTAAATTATTCTAAAGTTGATCCAATTCAAATCAAAGGGGAAAAACATGCTTCTAAATATTAAAAATATTTTTTTAATCATCTTTAGAGATTATAAAAAACACATTTAATTGTGGATTATTTTAGTTAGTAATTAATAATACAATAACTATACAAATTACAAATTGTCTGAAACCATCATCATGTGATTTGTTCACTTTGAAAAGCAAATGCTGACTTTAAAAATTTCTGTCGTCACCTTGAGATGACCACGAGTTACTTAAACCATGGCTGGCATTTCTTCCGTTTCCTTTATGGCCACGCACCCCATCCCATATATTGAATATAGGTGTTTCAAAAAGGACTTTACAACTTTGAAAATTCATATAAATTTATTCAGAAAACCTACAGAGGTGATTGTAGTGTCAATTTGTAGGAAAACACTCCAAGTTTTAAATCGCATAGTTAGCTAGTGCCAAATTGCACTGTCACTATCATTAGCGAGTGTTGCGTTAAAGATGGCTGCTTTCACTGGACCCGAACGGGCTTGCTCTGCGTTTTGGTTTGAAGTCATATAAATTTATTCAAAGAAGCTACAGAGATGGTTTTAGCGTAGTTTAAAGGTAAATACATTAATGATTTAAAGGGAGAAATAAAATAGCAAAAAAAATTTCAGGAATCGACAGGCCAGCCGAAATATTTGCAAATATATGATATAAGGCGATTCTTGAAAAATTGTTTGCTGTTTTATTTCTCCCTTTAAATCATCCTCTGAAACCAGCAACAATTTATGTAAATATCCCAAACTAAAGATGTTATATGGGGCTTTCGTTGATTATCCTACACACATCCCATCGGTAGTCAATTTCTTCCCAATCTCTTTAGTTTGAGGTAAAAAAAAAACTTGAAATATTTCCCTTTTAACAACACTAAAATCAGCTCTGTAGCTTCTTTGAATAGATTTACCAGGTATATGAATATGATTCTTCAAAACAAACATACTGCTCGGGTCCAGTGAAGGCAACCATCCTTAACACAACTGCTGCTAGTGTTTGTGACAGTGCGATTCGGCACTAGCGAACTAAGTGAGTCAAAACCTGGAGTATTTCCCTACAAATTGACTCTACCATCACCTCTGTAGGTTGTCTGAATAAATCTATATGAATGAATTTTCAAAGATGAAAAGTTCTTTTTGAAACCCCCATATATATGTTTAAATAAAAAAAAGAGATGTTTATTTATTTATTTTTTTTAAACACTCACACTTTTTTCCCATTCAAACTTAAATTCCCCCACACAGTCTTTTCGGCAACTTAGGCCATATAAGACTTTTACGATAAGCGTTATTATGAATATACCTGGTATATATATTGGGGTCCAGCCATTCTTATTTAAGCCATTTCGTATCCAAATGGCTCAATTAAAATCATCGGACTGCCTGGGATCCGAACCCTCACTCTTGGTATACAAGCCAGGCGCGCTACCAACTACGCCAAGCCCGAAGCCTTGTTTATTTTAAAAGTTCTGAATTTGAAGCCTAATCACTTTATATATTTTCTCCAGGCAAGTTTAAAAATGCTATGCCAGCAATAAGCCTTGTTAAAAATTAAAAAAAAAAAAAAAAAAAAATTGATTTCCTGCCAAAACCAGTGAACTTTTTGCGCTCCAATTAAAATATTATAAATTAGGCACAAATTGATTTGTCTGTTGTGGTTTCCTATTACGTATCCATTTCCCTTATGGGAATGAATACAGTTCCAGAGTACAAAGATGATAGCAGATTTGCTTTTGCTCGAGAGTCAATCATCGTTACTTGTTAGAGAGACCTCGACAAGCCCCCGAAAGGGCCTAAATATAACGATGTCGACAGGTCCCTAAAGTAATCTATTAGCACGCGTCTCATTAACACTTGAGCCAAATGACAATCAGACCAGCCCCTCGTCCAGATCAGATTCTATCTATCTATTCTGCATATATTGTCGCACCTTTTGCACTTCATTTGCATAACTCATAAATGAAATGCACCCTATCAGAAGCAATGATTAGAGATATTCAAATGCAAACTGAAATTAATTAATAATACCTTTTATTACATTAACCATTTCATTCATGTAACACATCAATTATTTAAATAACGCAATTAATAATTTAACTATATGAATGAAACAATTTTGCTTTTAATAATTAATTTTACATTAATTTAAGGGGTTTTCGAAAACCTCAAATTTATAAAAATATAAATTATGCATTTTATTAATCAAATCAAATTTTTACTTTTTTTTAGAAATTCTCAGAAATATGAAAATTATTTTACGTAATTGAAACTTTCTTCAATAGGCCAAACAAGTCTGTTTTATTGCGTGTATGTCGGAATTTTGTTAACTTAATGAACATGATATTTCAATTAAATTTGATATATTAGTTTCTTATAGCATAATCTTGATAAGTTAATTGAATTTTCAGTTTAATAATAAAAAATTACAAGATATATTTTCTCAAAAGGTTATTAAATGTTTTTAGCCACAAGTTAAAAATCGCTTTTCGGTTTCGTAATATTTTATTTATTTATTGAAAATGGAATTTTGTAGTGACGAAATTAGTATCATCTTCTTAATATAAGTCACGAAAATAAGGGGAAGGAACAGAGAAGTTCAAGCCCCATTGAAGTTAATGGTAGATAAGTAATTAAAGTCGGATTGGAAGGGTGAAATGAAGTCCAGTAAACTTTCACAAAATTAGAATGGCCACTACCAACGGGAGAAAGCCAAGTCAAAATAGAGCATAATCTCTTGACTTTGTCTACCACTCTAGTCATCACAATTTTTTAAATTTTAATCTCTTTTGAGAGCATCTAGAAAATATTTTATTTTTGAATTTTAATCAAAATCGTTGGAGCGAATTTTGAGAAAATAAAAAAAAAAAACTTAAAAAGTACATCAGTAAAGTACTAGTACTTTTAGGCCGATTTTGTTTAAAAGCATATTTTCACGAGTTCGGAAAGAACCTAACTTAAATATAAAATTTCAACCTTGTAGCTCATTTCGTTCATGGTTAAAATGTCCCACACACACACACACACACACAGACCAATTCGCAGGACCCACTTTTAAGGACTCAGGGGACCTCAAAACATGAATATCCATCAAAATCTCGACATCGAATATTTGACATGATCGCAATACTTTCTCTCTATATCGGGTGTTTCATAAGTCAGTTTACCGAGTAAGTAAACAACATGGCTGGTGTTTGGAGTGGTGGCATCGTAGGCCCATATTTTTTTAATGACACTGTTCGTGGAGATTCATATCTATGTGTAGTGTAAATTCAGTTTCAATTAAATTACAATATAAATAAAATTGATTAATTATTTGCTTCTATAGAAGTATAGTGAATTTGTTATAACAAATACACTTACTCCGTAAAGTGACTTATGAAACACCCGGTATATTTCATATATAGTGTAAGAGAAAGTAAAAAATAAAAATGTTTATATTTTAGCCTTTTAAAAAATTCATATCAAGAAAGGGGAGTTGGTAAAAATAAAAAAATAAATAAACTCTTAATAGAAAAATAGAAACATGTTAGTTTTTTCTCTTGACTATCTTGTTTGATGTGGTATAGGAATTTCACTTGGGCGTTGATCTCCTCCATCTAAACACAGAAGCTACTTGTCGAAGGCCAGCCGTGGGGTTGCTTCGCCTTCCATCCATCAAGACACACTCTCTGTATATATATAGGAGATATATAAACGCAGAGGGTCGACTAGTCATTAATCATGTTGAGGGAGTTGGGAGCAACAGCCAGCCAATCATTGCATTGGGTTAGTAGGGGGTTTGTGTCGTCGCCAGGTGCTGGCTGTCCCAGAAAACGAAGGTGCGTCACCTTGCACCACCGAACCACCCTTCCTTGCCTTTTTCCTCTGATTCCAATAGAAAGAACATTTCATCTGTCAAATTGAGTGATTCAATTTAATATTTTATCATATTACTAGGAGAAAAATTCTATTAATTTTTTTTCTCTTTTCACTTTATGAACAATTTTACTTTTGCTCTGTTTTTGATACTTACATATTCTTAAAATAACTTTTTTTTTTATTGTGACATCTGTCGAGCTTCTCTATGACATAACAAGCTTGAAATGATCTATCATAAAGCTACATAATTTCAAACAAGGATTTGATAATTTTTTTTTATATTAAATCATATACCATTTTCATGTTTAACACTTTTAGCTGCGTTTATCGAAAATAATTAGGATAAACACATTTAACTTACAATGCTAGACTATGTGGCAGGCAGTGGAGTGCTGACACTTTTGAGGGCCTGGGCCCAGTGGCGTCATTTGGGGGGGGGGGGCAGGGGAGGGATTTGCCCTCCCCGAAGGGCTCTTTGGATTATATTAAAATAAAGTATTTTCATACTTGGGGACCTATGCCGATTCGGAGTTTGGAGCGGACCCGGGCTCGGCGACCGCCTCTCGGTACGCCACTGGTGACATGAAGTTTTTGACCTATAATAGGTTTTTTTCTCTGCCCTTAAAATTTCCAATAGTGTTTTTTTAAATTTTGTATTTCAATTTCCTTCGATTCCTTATTTAAAAACTCCTAAAATATTTTTTTAATTAGGTGCAAAAACAAATTTGTTTGTATTAAATTTGGTTTTGAAAATTCAATTGGAAATATTATTAAATAATCAGGGTTTACTTTAATAATATTTTTTTAATATATATAAAGAAAAGAATCTATCCCCTTTCAATCCATTGAATTCCAAATATTTTCTGCCCTCGACGACTAAGAGGGATTCCCTTGTCCCTTATTTGATGGAGATGATCATGGTTGGTCTTGGCGATTAGTCGATTACGAAATTGAGCGTTAATATAATTCTCTATTACTTACTTACTGTTCTTCGTTTCCCAAAGGGGTTGGTTCTCCTTTAATCAATCCAACAACCCCAAGGAAAGAATAGAATGCAATTATTGACTTGCTTAACATAATATTGATTTTAGATTTTATTAATTCTAAAAAAACAAATTGGTTTTTACGCTATGCTGTTTTATATAATATAAAGCTTATTAAATACAGAATATTACCGGCTCCTCTCTGCGAATCCCTTTTCAACAATCAAAATATACTTTTAGAGAATCAATACATAAGTCCCTCTTATGAATAATCTAATTAAAAAATAAAATTAAGTGAAATTTTTCAAAGCATATGTTATCTTAAAGTATTAATATTTATGTGCATATAATTTATTGCAATTATTAGACAGTAATTAAAACTAACTCCGCGACTGCCTTCTTCGGGCTTTGTCCCCTACCCAGAGGGCTATGCACCCCTAATCCTCTTCTTATCTTTCTAGGGACTGCCGGACCTTTTCTTTATCTTTTCTCGTTCAAAATAGCCTGAAAAATATTCTTGTTCGGACCCACCTCCACAAAATATTAATATTTATCTATGATTGATTAAAATCTATATTGATTCGAATACCCCAAGTGTTAAGAAAATAAAAATGTATTTTTGCTGGAATTGTGTCACTTCTGTAACGGTCGCAAAAAAAATTCAATTTTGGAATCACTGACCAACCTATATAATTCAGTCATGTTGAATAGGTCAAATTTAAATTTCAATAGTCTATAAAAAATAATTAGGCTACGAAATAATAAAAATTTTTTTTTTTTTTGCTCACAAACGTTTTACTGAAAAAAAAAACGCCATTGTTTGATGGACTAATTCAATCCATTTAGGAAAATAATATAAAGAAATATAAAAATCTGGTGTGATTAGTCGCACAGCAGAGAAAGTTGGAAATACAATCAAATATGAGTCTAGTATCTGCTACTTTATCTTATCTATATATGTATTATATATATTGAGAAAGTATTGTTTTTAAATATTTTTAGAATATAATTTTTTTCCTTGTTATCTTGTGATAAAAGAGATTTATATATATACATGTTTTCTTTTTTCAGATTTGTGTCTCTCCACTGTAATTGAAATTTATGCTGAACTGAAGGCGAAATGCGACGAATGACTTGCAAGGTGAATATTTAATTCTCTAGTAACTAATATTTTTGCATTTAGGTCTTTTGAAGGGGAAAAAATGCAGCCGGAGTATTTTTCACAAATTAAAAAAAAAAAAATTTTTAAACACAATTTGATAACACATCTCGCACTGGTCTAGTTGTTGTTATTTGCAAAAGAGCATATCGGCTCACGTCCATTTGTCCATTACCTACTTCTCACATGTGTTTTAATTTCTTTCGACCTAGAATTTTTACCACTCAAATATACTAAATATTCTTTATAATGTTAGGTGTTTAATAGAATTTCCTATCTTTTGATTT
Source organism: Euborellia annulipes (assembly GCA_023213315.1). Classification (NCBI taxonomy): domain Eukaryota; kingdom Metazoa; phylum Arthropoda; class Insecta; order Dermaptera; family Anisolabididae; genus Euborellia; species Euborellia annulipes. The sequence continues at coordinate 11,501 of JAKCPI010027274.1, forward strand.
TTAAGGAAATTTGAATGAGGAAAAACTATCAATTGCGGAAACTATTGTGCAATGCACACGTATCATGATAATACAATAACTTGAAAAAGAACAATTGTCAAACTTAATATTTTACTTTTTTTTTCCTCAAAGAGGAATTTTACCTTATTTTTTTAATTAAATTTGTTTGGAGGCTATTTAGGCACTGTAATTAATAGGGTATTTCAACTCGTATTCGCTTGAAATTTCAAAATTCTGTCATCTCAGAAAGAATAAGATTTAAAATATGAAATGGTAGAAATTTAATAAAATGTTAATGAGTGAATATAGTCCATAATCACTCATTAACATTTTGGGAATTCATCATTCTCTTCAATAGGCTTGACATAATGTCAATATAATCTATGTTTATTTAATATGATATGATATAAATATATTTTTATAATTACTAAAAAGTGTATGCTGAGCCGCGGAGCAAAAGTACGTTATCTTGTTTTTGGCTCAGTAAACTTTTTACTCTCTGAGACACTTTGTTGAGGCTAATGGTAACTTCAAAAGCGAATAAGTCTTAGCTTACCTAAAAGCACAACCTTCTTGCTTTGACAAATCACACATAAATAGGATTTCTATAATTTATTGAGGTCATATCCGGACAGGCGACTTCCGGGGAATCTGGGGAGGGGGATGATGGAAAATTTTTTTTGAAAATTAAGCATTGCGTTTTTAGCTATCCAGGGATGTGAAAAATATTATCAAACTTAGCTTGATATAGAAGCTTTTTAAATTTAAAAATAAGTATTATGAGCACTCTAAGTACAAATCGGAGGATCCGTGCATGGTTCGATTCGGCGGCACACCCTTATTTTTTTCGGATATATGAATTAATAAATATTTAATTATTATGAAATTAATAAATTACAAATTTATTATAATTAAACCTTTTTAATGCACTATCACTTAATTTCCATGAAATATTTACATACAGTAGATAACATGTGGTGCGGCGCGGAGTAAAATTCCCCAATTTGGCCACGTTTTCGGTTCATATTATAAAATACTGACATTTCTCAGATCGGACATTCTGACTGTCCGGACGAAATCCGGATCTATGGTAACCCTACATGTAACCAGGAGAAGGAGCAGGTGCAGCCAAAAAATAAAAGCCTCCAATTTAATACAATTCAATGAGACGTTTCGGGTGAATTTTATTTACCTATCTTCAGTCCTTCCTTCAAAATTGTTAATAATCCCGGAGTTGATCAATAGGGCAGGCAATACATGTAAATTTATGGCCATCGTATTTACAATATTTACTGAGAATGATCATTCTCACTAAATAAGTACAATGGCCCACATCGCCAGGACATATGATACATAAATTTACATGTATTGCCTGCCCTATTGACCAACTCCGGGACTTTTAACAATTTTGAAGGACTGAAGATGGGTAAATAAAATTCACCCGAAAAGTCTCATTGAATTGTATTAAATCGGAGGCTTTTATTTTTGGGCTGCACCTTCTCCTTCTCCTGTCTATAGAAAAACTGCCACTGACTTCATTGATTCACCTACATATAAATTAACCTGCAAATTTTACTATAGAGAAGAAGCTTTTTGAATAATAAAGATAATGATATGATTCAATTTAATATTTATTATTTTAAAATCTTAATTAAAGAGGTTTTAAAAATTTCATATTTTTTTTTCTTCTTTAAGACTTTAGGAGATAAATTCTATTAAATGTTAGCCGAGAATTTCGAATGACTGAACAATATTTTCACCGTTTACGTTACAGAGAAGAAGCCTCTCAAGTTAATTGAATCTAAGCAGTTGGAATGGGTGAGTTACCTACACCACCCAACTAAACCCCCAAAAAAACATCCTCTATGTGTGTGTGTGTGTGTGTGAGTGTGCCAAAAGGAAGGGAAACAAATCGAATGGATCTCTTTCAGTTTGGCGCTTTGGACGACAAGTCTAATAGTCAGTAGGAGAAGAGAAGAGCAACTTCTTCTGAAAAGGGGATGTTTTCTGGGTGAATTGGGGAAGGGGGAGGGGGGATATGCCAGGGAGTATCCATGGCATCCGCATTTGTGCATCACACTGCCACACACACAAAGATATGCGAATTGCCCCTCGCCTCGAGGAGAAAAACAAGAGACAAAACAGAGACATCTATTTAATTAAATAAGATCTCTAAATTAATGGCTTGTCACATATTTTTATAATAATAAAATATTTTAAGAACATTTTTTAAATTAGAAATTATATAGGCTTATAATATTTAAGATTTTATATATATCGCGTATATGAGCCGCGAAATTTATACAATTAAATATTTATTATTTGATATATCCGAGAAAATAAGGGTGTGCCGCCGGGAGTCCTCCAATTTGTACTCAGAGTGCCCTACCACTGGACCACAGCACGACATTCGGATATATGAAGTTCATTTATGAAAGAACTTTTAAATTACGAAAAACATATAACCAAGTATTTATTAATTTAAATAAGCGAAAAATGTAGGTACCGCCGGGAGTTGCACCACGGATCTTGTCGATTTACGCTCAACATGCCCTACTGTTGGACCACAGTACGCACTCGCTTATTTAAATTATGATAGATCGCTGATTTCAGTCTTTTTAAATTACTTTTTAAGGATCTTTTTTCGTTCTTGAATGTTTAGTTATTTCCAAAATCAAAAATATTTTAAGAAATTTTCTCTTTGTACATAAAATTTTGTTCTTTGATGTGAATATCTCTTTAAAATCGGGGAAATTTTCCTTCTGGTTCCTCCTACTAAATATCCCCGTTATCCATTTTCTCGCTCTTCTGTCACTCCTTTCGTTCTCTTGATAACATATATCCATGAAAATAAATTCAACTGGTGTGCCTCTCGAATTTTTTCTTTGATACACAAAATAAGAAAATTTTAGTCGCACCAACCAACATACTGTATATACTTGCGGACAAAAAAATCGAGCCACCTACTCTTTTTCTCTAAAACATCACTTATTTCAGGTTCTAGACATCGGATTGTAATAAAGTCATATTTTATAGAATTGGTAAAGCCGAAGACGTAGACCAAGAAAACGTCTATTGTTACAACCTGACACAATTTTGGTTTGATCAAACTTCCAAATTTTCTTTTCAAATTACACATTTTTTCTTTTTTTTGCTTGCCGAAGGCCTCTCCAACTTAAAGGTTTAAATTTCCTTCTCTAACTCCACTTCCTTTTTCTCTGGCCAATCAACGCCCTGACAAGCACATACACACTACACAGGAAGTTAGGGGCTAACGCTTTATATAAGCTTATACTAATGATGATAATGATTTCAGTTTAATAACAAAAAAAAATTGTTACATTTTTCTAATAAATTTACGATAATCTTTAAAAATAAAGAAGTTATTCAATATCTTAAAATAACAAAATTTGCTTATGTTCACACTATTTTTTCATTTATAAAAAAATTTGTATACATAATGTAATAACAAATTTTTTTTATTTATGAAACTGTATCAAATTCCACAAAATATGATACCTATTTTATTCCAATTCGACGTCTAAAACCTGGTTTTTGTTTTATATCTCGAGGCTATTTATATATAATCTACCTTGGTATCGTTTAAAAAGTATATTCTTTAATTATTAATCATTTATATTTAGATTTTAGATGTTTAATTTACATTTTCATGTTCTCCTCAATTAAGATTTCCTGGAACCAGATTAGATATAAAGACATCAATTAAAAAAGTTATTTCAAATTAATTTTCTACTTGTCGGAGGCTAAGTACATATTTCTTAAAAGAGCGAAACAATTGTTTAATTGAGATTTGTTTGAAATAAAAGTTTTTTTTACTTTATGATTTACGTTTGCTCTAAATTGAAATAAGGAGTATTCTTGAAATTAAAACAATATTTTAATTTTCTTTACATTCCACATATTTCTGATATAAGAAAAAAATTAGTAATCAAGCTCGTATTAGATTAAATTTTTTTATAAATTTTTATAAATTTCAAAATTATATATAATGGAATTTTTATTTTTTTCTCGCATTATTTTCAAAAATTATCTTTTTGTTTTTAAGTTATTTCGGCTGCAGAGGCCATTGGCCTTTCATAAATTTATTTATTATTTATATTATACAGTATCGATGGTTTCCGGCGGGCGTTCAATAGTCTTGTTTTCGGGGACCACCTATCCCGATTTTCAGCACCACTAAAAATTATCTTAACAAGGTCGGGGGTGTGTTGTTTAAAAATATGTGGAATATTGTAAAACTCTATAGTCGAAGAAGTAGGTTATAAGTGAATTGAAAAAAAAAAAAAATTATCTTAGCTAGGCCCCTGAAGACACAATACAAACTGTATTCTTTCATGTATATAAATGTATCTGTGTATGTATGCTTTTTTTTTAATTAAGAAATTTATATTTACTGGTGAACCCTGTTCCAAACCCGGGATCTCTAACCAATCTAGAGGATGGGCTTCCCTTGTATGGCTTTTAATCTCGGGTTCGACTACCGGAAATCAAAGGACGCTGTTCCCACCCGAAAATATAAATCTCATATTTAATAATTAAATTAAACATTGTCTTAGTGAGTCCGGTCGAGGCTTGTGAATATTACAATCTCATACAAAGGGGCTTAGACGGGAAGGCTCAAAACATTTATCCCTTTCCATGAAATCTCAAAAAAATACAAATAAATAAAGAAGAAAAATATAAGCTGTTATAATTTATTCATTTGGGTGGGAAGAAGAGGCATCATCATCGGGTCGTCCCCTCGAACCCCTAAAATTCTACTCATAAAACGCATTTTTATAGGAGAGAATTGCACTATAATTGTGATTCTATGAAACAAACAACTGAATTAGTTTTTAACTAAAAGAACTATGAGTATTTTTATCTAATTGAGCATACATTTCCTCTAATAAATTAGAAATAAAAAATTGGACTTGTTTTCAACTTTAATTTGCCCATCAATGCGGTCTTCTTTGACCCGAGCGCCTGATGCATAGGCACAACTCGCAAACGTAAAACTCTCTTGACTTTCATGAGAATAAAAAACTTATATTTCAAAAAAAAAAAAAAAAAATATATAAAATACAAATTGTAGAACTGTTTTAAGCCAATTATAAGCAAAATTAATTTGATACGCAAATAGGAGAGAGAGAGTTGAGAAAAGGGAAACTGGGGGGATCCAGGCACGTGGCACACGAACTCAGCCAACAAACCACCCTCAATCGATATTATTAATGGACACTTTTTGGTTTATTACCTCACATTTTCTCTCAACGTTTTGCATAATAATTTATTTAGAGAAAAAAATATAAATTCTACTATTATTTTAATTAATATTAATCTATAATACAATAACACATTTATAATCTGGTTTAAAGCAAAATATATTTAAATAACAGGCCTAATTATTATACTTTATAAGGGATCGGCAACCCTTTTGATGAACAAGTCAAATTTGACATAAACAAATTTGGAATATCAAAGAAGTAGATTAAAAAAAGAGCAAGCAATTTCTCACCTTGGTAAAATCAATTTATTATAGAATAAAAAAAAAAACTTTATTTATTTTAAGTAAAGACTTAGACTTTAAAGTAAGTTATTTTTTCTATATAAAATATCTTTCATCAAAAGTTGACATTCCGTCTTTTTCTCTCTCGCTCTTTCTAATGTTCACTCATACAAACACACTCTCTTTTCTAGCAAACTGTCTACACACACATAAAAAAAAAATTCGAAACAAAAATTGACTTTGAGTTTTTACTTCATAAAATTACAAGCGATTTATCTTTTATACATGAGTGGAAAAAAAGGGTAAAAGCTCAAAACGGGTTAAAAGAGATAGGAAAAAAAATCAACGAGAAGAAATTTCATTACATACATGTATGTACTGTATATAAAGGTCTAAATTTAAATTATACTGAAAAGAGAGATAAATTATATAAAGTATATAACCCACAAATGTGTAAAGTTTTTTAAAATCCTATTCGCAATGAAGGTTTAAATAAGTTAGTTTATTACTAGTCTTTTTTTTTTAAAGAAAATATAAAAAAATAATATGAACGTTAATTTTACTTTCTCTTCCCTTGTAGGCCTATATATGAAATATATAGAACGAGAAAATAATTTCCGTTTGGTTGGCTCGGTATGTGTTCAAGTAAAAATAAATAGTTTTGTATGGGTAATGATTCAAAATTCAATTTCATGAGATTTAGATTTCCAAAACACTTTTCAATATGCTATTGTTAAGAAATTTGATAGATTAAACTGTAGAATGAATAAGAAGAATTGAAACTTTTTTTTTGTATTAATGTATTTGTATAATGTTAAAACTGGCGGGATGGCCAACAGGCAAAATAAAAATAAAAAATTGAAACTTTGGATTTTCTTAATTAAATTTAAACTCGTTTAATTTGAAAGACCTGAGAAAGTAAAAATGTTATACGCAAGTAACCAAGGGGTGTTTATTAGACCAGATGAGCGGTCAAGGAAGCTCATTCATCAATTAAGAAGCATTGCATTAATTAGAGAGCCCCTTGAAATTTGTTAAGGCAACTCAATCAGTCATTCGAGTGAAAATTTATCTCCCATCGTCTCTAACGTTAGATCATTTGCCGAATATGATAAATCACCATACACAATCTTTGATAAATATTATTTGATTAAATAAACAAAGGAGAATAGATTAAAATATATAAATAATTACATTCAAATGGAACACATATTTCATTTTTCATTTTATTTGGACTATTCTGTATAAGTAGCAGCCCGAGGTGGTTTGATATGGTAACACACGGTGCTAACCTCTTGTCTAACTATCGTTAGGACCATGGAATTACTCTATTTACTATCTATAACTCCGCCAGGGATAGAAAAAAATCCTTTAGAAGGGATCCAATCCCAGTGCTGCTAAAGGATTAACTATCCAATCCGGCAATCCGACAAGCTAGATCAATCCATTCCGCTATTCCGATTTGATTTAGAAATAGGATTCCTGTTCGGATCAGCAAATCCAGATCCGCGATTCGGACATATTTAGTTCTGTCGAATTTGCAAATTTTTAGGCGTTTGTATGAAAGATATAGTAAATTATAAAAATAGACATTCTTAAACAATCATTGTTATTTATTAAAAAGTAAAAAGTTTTATATAGGATTATAGGATTGGTAATCATTTGAAAAGGATGACATTGCTATTCCTTGGAAAACAATTCGCGATCCGATCCTAAATCCAGAGGATAATAATGATTTCGATCCAAAACCTTAAATCCTTTCAATGTGGACCTCGATTCAGATCCAAGATCCTCCCCAAAAAAAGGATTTCGATCCAGATCCGAAAATTCTGGTTCGGATCGGATTAATCAATCCCATCCCTGAACTCCTCCTCCTTCTCATGACAATCAGTCAGTCATTCGAGTGAAAATTCCTTTTCGTACAATTAAGTGCAAAGAAAAAACAAATAATTAATTTAAAAAAAAAAAAGTGCAAAGAAGCTTAAAATATTAAAATGACTTTCATAAAAAGCAGGGCGGTATGAAAATTATTAATTAATAAGGAAATTTTTTAATTAATAATGATTTGCGCATGTATATACACACAGAGAAAGAGAGAGAGAGAGATGTCACGAGAGACCTAACTATAATATTTCAATCTTGTACCGCTGTTAAAACATATTAGAAAAATAACATTTTTCTTGATATATTAATCAAGAGTAATTTTTTCCAAAAAAAGTATTCTTTAATTAAAAAATAAATACGACATTTTTACGAACAATGTATCTAGGTTACTGCAAGATTTTTCTATTTTTTGATTAAAGTCTTTTGATGGACATATTACTTTTTTATATTTGATATAATTCTTATATTAAAAAAAATATTGGTGTTTTAATTCTTTGGTACTAGAGGATTTCTTATATAAAGTCATGTCTTTATTTCGCTAGCTTCTTAAGAAGAAAAAAATTCAAAAGAAAAGCTCCTTTAGGGCAGAGGGGAAGAAATGACGGGGGGTCGCAGTTGCAGCCATTATTTCTTACTTTTTGGTTGATTTTTTTTTTTTTTTTTGCTGACCATATGCTTGCTTTGGTCACTGGCAGAAATCACTGAAATATGATCCCAAGCACGGGCTTAAATCTATCGACAAACCAGAATCAGGCATGGTGGCGTTTTTTTTTTTTTTTTTTTTTTACTCTTTTTACACACTCGAATTGGAAAGGGAGGAAAAGGGACACCCTGAGAACCCTGACACATGAGCCAATGTTATTACAAGCTGACGACAAGCATCGCCAATTCGGCAATATATCGGGCTTTAAGATGAAACCAATAACGTACTTCTTTTCAACATGAACCAAGTAACAACAAACCAAATCAATTAAAAAATTGTAAATTAAATCACATAGACGAATTTATTATTAAAAAATATTTATTATTTATAATAAATTTTTATAAGTAGAAGTTCGGGGCCGGAACCGGGGGGCATGATACTGAACGCAAAAATTTATTCAAATTATTTTGGGTACCAATCTCTTCTTTTATCTTTCTATATTTTTAATTACTAATGTCCGTTTGTGTGTCACTCTCTATATGAGCAATTTCCCGTCGGAATTTCGAAACTAAATTTTCATAAGAAATGTATGTATTCTATGAATGTAAAAAAATCCTCAAACAGGCATTGGATTGGTATAATAATTTTCTTCTCATAAAGAGGAGGCTCGTGGCTGATCGGATAAGCTACGAATTACGAATCTAGAGTTGCTATTCAACTCGGGTTCAAATCCCTCTTGCCGTGAAAATTTTCCAACATTGCCAATGTCTCCTCCGTCTCTCTCTAATTGGAGTTTGTCTCTGTTGAGAGATGTAAAAATAAAAAGGGGGGGGGGGGGGATAGAAAAGAGATGGGCGGTGGCCTCGCCAAGTCTTCGACTAATCTCGCTTCCTCCGCGGTCGCTCGGGCGCTGGGAACACATTTTTGTTACGTTACATTTTCTCCCAATTCACCCTGCGAAAGCCGCGTTAAAGAATTTCGTTCAAAAAATAATTACGAAAGGCGAGGGTGTGCCGCAGGCTGAGGGGGGCTGCGCGCCCATTTTATTTAAAAAATGACTGAAGAGGTCAAAAAACAAACAAATACGTACTATTCTAAATTCTCTCCATAGCCTATTAAGGCTGCATTAAGGACCCTTTCAACAACAAAAAAATATTCTTGTTTATTTTATCTTTAATCTCCTTATTCGATCCCTCTATGTGCAAATAGGCTTAATGATCTGTAAACATTAGGAAATCTGATTAATCATTCGAATTTACTGAAACGATTTAATTTTGAAATTAATTGGATTGTTTATAAAATTATAAAAGGTTTATTTTGAATAATAATATTAAATATGTTCATGTAACAGAGATTCTATCAATTTATATTTGAAGATTAAAAATTAATGAAAAAAAATAATGTTGTAAGCCTATAATAGAACAACGAAAGAAATAATGTTTTTATATGTTGAAAAAATAGCCCAATTTATTGTAAGAAAATGAAAATCAAGATCTAATATGTCTTTAATATATGATCGATCATCCGCTTTAAAAAGTTTTTGTCAGTATTTCTAATTTGCCAGGCCTTTGCAAAGCTTAACCCTTTGAAGACTCGCGACGATTCTGTATTATTAGTTTTCCCCCACAGATTTGTTCGACCTTTTTTTGTGGTGGCTAATACCTCTCTTTTTCCACTTGTAAATACACAGAACAGACAGTCAGTCAATTTTGAGTCGATTAATAAAAGTCAAGGGAATGCAAAAGGGTTTCAAACTGTAAAATGTGCGGTTTAATTAACGCATGCCATCGCACGCACACTATTCAAATAGCCGAACTGTTTCACACATTTTGTGCCAGCTCTTGTGTCTCTTATCAGAGGAAAAAAGTTTAAGGAGTATTTTAATGAGGAAAATAAAAGAATTTTTATGTCTTCAATTCATTAAATTAAATAAATTGATGTTACCACTATCATGGCAGACCGTTTACTCACTATTCTGACTTAAAAACGCAATACATAGTCAGATAAAATATATAAATTAATAGAGGAAACGGTAAATTAAAATGTCTTTGTGTATATCTTACACCATCACTATGAACCATTAGATTATTTTTGTGCACTTGGTAAAGTATAATACAACACCGCACAAAAATTAAATAAACAGTGAATAGCCAACGTTTATTCAATTAAATGACATAAAACATAAGGCTTTATTTTGTTTTATTATTTTCATTCATACAAGCCCTTACACGATATCCCAATTTATTTACGCAAAATTATTCGTTTTACACGGTACACAACTTTATAACAGGGGCATAAGCATATTTTTTTAGAGGGGGGACTAATATTTAAAGATCCCTCCCCCTCACACATACTCAAGAAAAAATATTTAAATAAAATTTATAAATGATAGTCCTTTGATAGAGAATGCCTTTTTATTTAAGTTTAAATAAATATTTAAATAATTTTTATTTACGCTTATATTAGGGGCGTATATAGAATTTGTTTTCAGGGGGGCGACTTTTTTTAAATTTCCCTCCTCCCACACAAAAAAAATTTTAAAATAGCGAATATCGTGAGCCCCAAGGGGCCCGGACCCTCTCAGAGAATTTTCATACAAATTTTTTTTAATCCAAATTTTTCAGTTTTACCTTTTTTTTTTTATATAGGCCTAT
>JAKCPI010027275.1:0-15350 GCA_023213315.1 Euborellia annulipes
AAATTAATCGAAAATTTCAAAAATGAACTTTTCAATTAATTGTTCCTGAATTTCGCTAGAGGAGATCAGGCATGTCAGATGTTAATTTCTAGGAATATTTTAGATGCAACAAATTGAGTATTTTTCGAAAAATACATTTGTCAATTGGGTGGCCTAATTTACAGGAACCAAAGACGAATATTTGATGATTTAAGCTTAAAATAACTTTTTTAAAAGAAATTTTTTTTATATTTAAGGTTTTTTTCGGCTTCTATGACCATTTAGACCTTATTCCTATTTATTTAAATTGATTGGCAGCCATTTCAATTTAAATAAATTTTTATCGCATAGGACGGGATGCGAACCCGCGACTATTGATACAAATAGCCAGCATGCTAACCACTACACCAAGACCGAGGGGCTTAAAAGAAACTAAATATTTTCTTACAAAAAATGATAGTATATCTAGTGTGTATAGCTAGTGTGATCTTTGTTTGAAGTAAAAAAACTTTAAATTCAGTCTTTAGTTACTTTAAAGTAACTCACTAATTAATTTTTCGATTAATTTTGAATTTATTTAAGTTTAGAGCAGGTGAAATATTCCTATGAATTGACACCTAGTATGTAGTCTGATCCCCTATAGAGAATTTAGGAAATCCGAGTGAGCTTTTCTATTAATTGTTCTTTAGAATTTTAATAAGATTAAAAATAATTTCTTCTTAAAAATGATTGAGGGGTGGGGAATGTGAAAAATATGTATAGTAATATGCCTATGATTTACTTTTTCAAATGGTTTATTACTAAAATTTAAAATATAATTATTCTTAAAATAGTTTTTAGAATGAAATTTCAATTTAATTGCAAATCTCCATGTTTTTTTTTTTTTTTTTTTTTACTTTCATATCTTTTCGTATATATCTCAGTGACCCATTCTTCTCTTAAATGTTCTTTTTTATGTCTCCCCCATTTGAGGTGGGGGCCAAAGGGGGAGGCTGAGATTAAATTTTGTCGGCATAATTCTCGGAACGCCGAGAGATTTCGCTTCGTTTATGGCGCATCCTCTCTCTCATCTCTCTTCTTTTTCTCTTTACTTTCTTTTCTCTTTCATCCCTTCTTTTAGCTAGAAAAGGAAATCTTAATAATTGCGTCATAAACATTCGCTAGAGGGGGAGAGTTTGCAGTTTTAGTTAATTATATGAATAAATAAACTCAATAGAGTAAAAATATCTCAAGTTATAAATGAAAACATTGGAAAGAATATTAAAGGGTTGAAAATTAAAAAAAAAAGTTTTTAATCAAAAAAAGATCAATAGAAAAAAAAAAAGAAGAAAAACGGGCTAACCTCAAAAAAGATTAAATAATAAAATAAACAAAAGTCATTTTTTACTTTCTCTTAACTATGTATAAATTAATTAAAAATAAATTTTTCAATCTTTTCTGGGAACATTAGACAACCAACCTCAAGCCAAACATTAATTTAAAATGTTATAACCGCTATTTCAGAACAGTAAATATAAATCCTATTGTCAGGAGAAGGAGCAGGTGCAGCCAAAATTAAAAAGGCTCCGATTTTTTTAAATCCAATGAGATGTTTTGGGTTAATATTATTGACCCATCTTCAGTCTTTCAAAATTGTTAATGTCCCGGAGTGTAAATTCTCACTTAATAAGTATGATGGGCCAACTAGCCAGCATATATGATAAATAAATTTATGTATTACCCATAAGATCAACTCCGAGACATTAACAATTTTGAAAGACTGAAGATGGATCAATAAAATAAACCCGAAACGTCTCAATGGATTGTAAAAAATCGGAGGGTTTTTATTTTTGGCTCCAACTGTTACTTTTCCTGTTTATAGAAAAACAATCACTGACTTCATTGATTTGATAAGTCCTATTGTAAATATTAAGAGACTGATTTTTTTTTTTTTAATTTTACTTAAGAACATGAAAATTAATTATTGACTAAAATAAATCATTTTTGTCTGCGGAAAAAAATAAATTTTATTATTAATGGGGTAGAGTTTTGCTATAAAAGAGTTTTATCAACCAACGAGCAATAAAATGTATATCAGTCAATATATCGTTTAAAATAAGGATAATTTGCAAGATGAGTTTGTGTTTTTATTGGGCAAATTGTGCCCCTTGGGCTCGAACCAGGACTTTCCACTTACTCGGTGGACGGACTACTTTTATCCTAAGTCGCCGACTCAATAAAATTATTTATTTTGAATTAATATTGTTTAATATATAATTATTCTGTTTGTGTAACCCTTTTTACCCCAAAATAGTCAAAATAAAAAAAAAAAACCTTAATTATCTAGGATATAATGGCAAATAGATTGTTATTTAAAAAATTAGAACATTTTTAAGTGATAAATGTATAAATAGGAAAGTGAAAATTGTTAGAAATTTAGACATTTCAACCCTTTACTCTTAACTACACAAACATTTCCAATTAACATTCTTAAAGCCCGTTATGATTCTAAATTATGATTATTATGTTAGATAAATCATAGTCTTAATGTCTTTTAATTAAGTAAGAAAAATTTTTAATCCTTCATTTTGGGGTTGAATTATTAGTGCATAATTCATTAGATACGACAGAGATAGATTGTCAAATGCGTTAATCTACAAATTCCAGATTATGAAATTTAATTTAATATTATATGAATGGATTTATTGAGATTATAAATTTTACAGAAAGGTTATTGACTTTCAAAATTAATTATTTAGGCCTATAAATAAAATATTTAATATTAATAACTTTTCAAAATAATATATCTCTATACTAAAAATAATTTAATTTTTTAAATGACGCCAATGCTATTGATTGAATATATATCGGAATTTAGAATTTTTTTTCCTAAAATATTTTCACGACTATACTTTTTGTGGAATCAAATCTTGTTAATAAGTTGTTAAATTCTTTCTTTATTTGTGTGGAATCCTTTGCAAATAGGAGAGTATTTTTCTATCCTTTCCATGGTGGTTCAGTCACATTCGACGTCCCTTAATCCTTAGCCTGTCCATTTGGGAACCAAAAGGGACAGCATTCGAACGTCTTAACACCCCCTTTCTCAACCATCTCGTCCTCTACGGTCAATATTTGAGGTCCATTGCGAAAGTTACTTATTTCAACAAAAGGACAAAGAGCGAGAGAGAAAAAAAGAAACAAGTATTATATTTCTTAGTTTTATTCTATATCATTTGAGATGTTGACTGTGACTTTTTTTATAAATAAAAACTATTTGATTATATATTCTTTTTTTTAAGCTGTGCAGTGGCGTAGTGAGCTTAACTCGCGCCCGGATCACAATATCATTTTAGCGCCCCCCCCCCGCATTCGAAAAACCATAACATTATACAGGGGCGTATATAGAAATTTTTTTAGGAGGGCTCGAACTCGAAAATTTTCTTGCCTGCGGAAAATTTTTTGCCCTGCTGTTAAAATCATTTTACCTTTTTTTAGGGAGGCTATGTTTTGCGGAATTTTTTGCGGAACCAAATTTTTCCGTCAAGCGAAAAATTTTTTTAATTTTTTTCCCGGACATTAAAATTATTTTTTGTTTTACGAATTTGTTTGGCGCCCCTTTGTGAGTAGCGCCCGGGGCATGATGACCCCCCTTGCCCCCCTCTCGCTACGCCACTGAAGCTGTGGTAGTTAGATAAAGTATTAAAATTATTTTTTTCGATAGAGAAGAGTTTTGAAATTACTTGGTGATCTTTTTTTTATCTTTTTTTTTTTTAACACTTTTTTTCCCATACACACTCACACACATCCACACGGTCTTTTCGGCAACTCAGGTCATATAAGACTTTAACGATAACTTGTATTTAATAATATATAGACCTATATATTTGGGTTCCAGGCATTCTTATTTAAGCCATTTGATATCCAAATGGCTTAAATAAAATCATCGTATTAGATCCGAACCCGAGACCCTTGGTATAGAAGGCCAGCACGCTACCAACTACATCACAGCCCGAGGGCACTAGATCTTAAATATTTTTTGAATAATTTTTAATAAAATATATTGAGATTATTTGAATTATGGCGACTTCAAGAAAGCATTGCTGTATCCGTGGCTGTAATAATACATCACTTCAGAAACGTGGAATGAATGTGAAAGTGAAAATTTATAAACTTTCAGAGAGCATGTTTGGAGCCGCATGGAAAATAGCAAACTTAAACATTGGATAAAAGCAGTGGCGTAGCGAGGGGTGGGCAAGGGGGGTCATCATGCCCCGGGCGCTACTGACAAAGGGGCGCCAAATGGTCCGCAAAACAAAAAATTGCTGGACAATTTTTATTATAATTAATTTCTGGAAAATATATTTTAAATTTGGTACCAATGTAATATAATAATTTTGTATATTTACATATAAAATATGGTTTTCGAATGGGGGGGGGGGCGCTAAAAGATATTGTGCCCCGGGCGCCAGAGGCGGCGCGTCCACTAGGCCAACTAGGCGGCCGCCTAGGGCGGCAACCTGGAGAGGGCGGCAAAAATGGAAAAATAAAAAAAATTTTGGTTCCGCAAGCGGCACCAGAAAAAATTTTGTTTCTGCGGGCGGCAAAAAAAATTTTGGTTCCGCGCAAGAGAAAATGTTCCGCAGGCGGCACACGGGAAAAAATTTTGGTTCCGCGAAAAAAAAAAATTTCGCAGAAAAATTTTTGCGATCAGGGAAAATTTTAAGGAAGGGGCGGCAAATTAAATTTTTAAAGTTTTTTTTTTTTGGGGGGGGCGCAAAAAAAATATCTTGCCTAGGGCGGCAGAATAGCTTGCGCCGGCCCTGCCGGGCGCGAGTTAAGCTCGCTACGCCACTGGATAAAAGCAGTAAAAAATTATGTACAAGTCCAATATTCATTAGAAATTAAAATGATATTTTAGATTAAACACGACGCATGTAAAAAACTTATTTTGATAACTAAGTTCTTAATATTTATGACATTTATTTCATAATAAAAACTTATCCTTAAAAATTTTTTTCGGTACTACCCCATAGACATGATTTGAGATGAGTAATTTTTTTTTTAATTTTTCATCATTCCTGCCACGTAAAATTTTATTGACAACTGGTTGAAATCCGTATTTTATTATTTTATCCATTTTTTTTTTTTTTTAATATTTTATAGTGTTTTCAATTCATGTTTTGGCCTACGGGCTTGGTTTAGTTGGAAGCGTGCCTACCTTCTATACCGAACGTCGCGGGTTCGGACCCCAGGCAGTTCTATGATTTTATTTAAGCCATTTGGATACCGAATGGCTTAAATAGAAATGCCTGGACCCCCAATAGATATTATAAATAATAACGGTTATCGTCAAAGTCCTAAATGGCCTAAGTTGCCGAAAAGACTGTGTGAATCAGTGTGTGATTATGAGTGTGAATGAGAAAAAAGTGTGTTTAAAAAAACACGCACGGTATAATAGTATAACGGTGTATATAGACCCTAGTATAATGAAATTTATCAAGTAAGATTCCTCTTCCAATTGGATATTTGGAAACACCAATGAGTAGATCACTAATAACTTAAGTTTTTCCAATAAAATTTAATTTTAAGCTCCTAAACTAAGGTCTATTTGGTAATTAGTTGCTTACTATGTTAGCTATGGCAATTATCAAATTATTCCAATACTTTCATATATATTTGCTAGTAGGTATAACAAAGTAAAATATTACTTATTATTTTTAGACAACATAAGTCTAGACAAAACAACTCCAAATTAATTAAAATTATGAAAATATAAACAGAATATGTTAGAATATAACGCAGTTTATTAATAATAAATTTTGAATTAAATGATGACATTTGTGAAAGGGTGGAGGGATCAACATCTATTACATTGTAAAAGAAAATTAATATATTTTATAATAATATTTTAACATGTTAGAGTGCTTTGCCAAATTTTAAAAATATCTGAAGATTAAATTAATTTTAAATTTATTAGAATTTTATGAAGAGGAAAAAATTAGAATTCTTCTTCCCCCTCTCTCTCACTCTAGCACTCACTCACCCAAACTCTATTTGTGATATATTTATAACGAATAACAACATAAAAGGTGGGAGGATAAATTTTAAATATAAAAAAAAAAAACATTTATCATACAAGTTGAGCAAAAGGATATAAATATCGAATAATCTAAAAAATTGCTTATGGGTGGTCCCATTTAAAATTGTATTAAATGAAATTTTTTTAAATCTCTTAATGATATAGAATTTCCAAAGGGTCCAACGAACTATAGGAGTTATAAAGAGATTTTGAAAAACAAAACCTAATGGTGAAAATATTAAAAACAAATAGAATTTTAATAAAAAACAGCAATCAATTAAAAAAAAATCTGGTGTGACTGGTTACCGTTTGTAAGAAAAAGTTGTGTTCTGTGCTTGTTCTGACCCAGAAAAATATTTATATTTTGTTACCATGGCAACCATTTCTCCGATCTTTCCTATGAAGGTCAAGAGTAAAGTGGTCTTCATAAGTTTTCAAGGGCAAAATGAGAATAAACATTTTAAAGAGAATTGATTTATGAATTTTAATTAAAATCGTTGTAGCGAATTTTGAGAAAATTCGAAAAAAAAAACTTAAAAAGTGCATCAGTAAGGTACTAGTACTTTTTGGCATATTTTGATCAAAAGTTTATTTTCACGCCTTAGGAGATGCCTAACTTAAATATAAAATTTCCCCCTGCACAATTCTATCATGCTTTAAATTGAACACACACAGACGGACCATGTGTTGCAAACCACATTTTTGGACGCAGGGGACTTCAAAACGTATATATCCTATCTCGACATCGAACTTTTGACATGAATCCAATAATATTTTCTCTCTATATATTAACATATATTCATAAAAGAAAGTAAAAAGGACGAGATCTATATGGACTTCAATTCTGAAAAAGACTGTAAATACTTTTAAAAAATAAAAAAACAATTAAGAATTCGACTAGGAGAATTAGGAGGCCCTACTAAAAAACAATTTAATATACGTAGATTCTCTTTTAATCAATAAGGTGCTGGCCGAAATGTTTCGATGGAAACAAAGGCCTTAAATATTTATATATAATAATAATAATAATAATAGATTCTCTTATCTACCCTCACTCATTCCCACATACATTCTTCCCTTTGTCGTATCTATTGTGTAATAACAAAAGAGAAGTTTAAAATATTTATGAAAACCTTTATCTAAAACTTTCATATTATTGTAAATTAATAAATAATAAAAATGTGTATATCCGTCAAAATCTCGACGTCGAATTTTTGACATGATCGCAATACTTTTTCTCTATATATTTCATATATATAGGGTAATAGAAAGTAAAAATGGATTGAAAAATTTTTGATTTCAAATTTCTACTCATCTGCTTTACAAGTTAGTAGTGTTAAAATTATTCATCCTTGGATTATTGTTTTTGAAAATAATTTGAAAATTTTTAATAGACACTTCCAATTCCAAGTATTAAAAAAAATTAATTGACAACAAGGTGACTGAAAGTTTTCCAGACAAGACTCTTAATTTAAGGTTTGATTCTGAATTTGAACTACATTAGAATCCAATTCCAACCAATAGCAATTGGTAACAATGAGCCTGTCTGGATGATTTTTTTTTAGCCAATTTCAGCCAATCCTTCAATAAAGTTATTTTAAACCCTACGTTTGTTATAATTATATAAAAAAAAAATTTTTAATTATTTGAAATAATTTATTCATTTAAAGCAAATGAATTTAGAATTATGACTCCAGGGGGGGGACTGGAAAGAGGCGATAGTCTCCATCTTTGTTTGTAAGTTGACGACTTTCTCTCTCTCTCTTTCTCTATACTCTGTTTCAAAGTCTTTAAGGTTTAAAGTGCTAATCAAGATTGAAATAGTACAGTGTTTGAATGTTAACTCAGATGAGGGGAAGAGGGTTATAAAATATTCCAGGGAAAATATGTTTACAACAGCCAACGACAGTCTCTCTCTCTTTCTCTCTCAGAGAGGCAAGTTTCATTTAAGCGTAGAATTTAATTAAACTCGCTTTTAAACGCAAGATTGTTAAATTAATATAAACGTATAGAGTATAAACGTAATTTGGAAAAAGAGAGAGCTATAAGGGGGTGGCCGTTTTAAATCGAAATCGAAATGAAATTTTAATTTAAATGTTGAAAAAAATAAAACTGTTTTTAAGGTAAGTTGCTTTAACACGAGGAAAAAATCCAATATATAACGTGTATTAATTAAAACTATTTGAAAAAGATTTAAAAAATAAAATAGACAATAATATTCTAATCGAAAGTTGTATGTGCTGTTTCACCAGATTTTTGCGTCGACATATAAATTTATTTAAATATTTTTCGAGATCTATATATTTGAATAAGATATTAGTTTTCAATATACCTCAATTCGGACTTAACTCGTCATAGGTATACTTAACATGGGTGTGACTATGTTTTTTGTTGGTGGGCTAAGCGTCCCATGGCTCCCGGGAATGGAACCCAGAATCTCTAGCCTTCCAGGGGCATCAGTGTCCTATCCATTGCACCAGGTCACGGACCCTCGACATGGGCTTAACTAGAGAATTTGGGGGGACCAGCCAACCTCCAGGTGGCCTGGAAGGCCCCATATGAACTCATTTTTTCGTGGGGGGGGGGCACACACCTAGTTACGCCCATGATCTTCGACCTGGGACGCTTTGCCCACCAACAAAAAACATACAACCATGTTAAATAAATGTTATCTAGTTTAGTGGGTCAGAAATTCAAAAATACAAGCCTCGACTAACAGTAAGTATAGATCAAAAAATAAATCAGAAGAAAAGATAAAGAAAGAAAAATAACATAGTTTTTTATTTTATTTAGAATATTGATTAATTATAAGGGGTCATCCACATATTATGTAACGCCTTTTTTACTGATATTCTAGTCCTCCCCCCTGTCACAGCTAAGAGAAAAATTTACTTACAAAATTACTGAAGGAAGCCTTAGCAGCGCAATATGGTGTCCTTTGTTCCTTCAAGGTTTAATCGTAATGTCCGATTCTGAAAGAATGAAAAATGAGTTAAATAAAATATTAATAAAAAGTGAATTAATAATTATAAAAAATTGTTATTAAATATTTTCAGAGGAAAAATAAATAAATAGTGTTAATTTAATTAGGCTATGTTTTTTTAAATAATTAACCTAAGTGTGATAAATAATTCCAAATGTTTAAGCCTTTTTTTTTTAATTTGCTTTAGAGAAAGTGAATTTTCTTGAGAAATTCATATATTTAAAAAAATAAATAAACCACCTCCGTATTTTTTAATTGTACAGAGACATATTGTGCTGTAAAAAGGCCGGGTCTCTTAAGGGTCTACTTGATATATGAGTCCCATTTAGCATGCATGTGTGGCTGTCCAAAATGAACATAGAGAGAGAGATATAAACCCTTAGCAATGAAATATACTGTTGGGGAATGTCTAAAATTTAATTCGTACAATTAATTTTTCAAAGTAGCCGGGGGTGAGTTTGGTGTGGGGGCTGCTGGCCGCCGGGGGCGGTGATCAATACAGAGGCCGGGCGTCTTAAGGCCGGAGGCCTTTGGGGGTGGCTGACCAGTGAATTCTCCATCCCAACCACCCCCGAATGTCGACGTCGACGTCGGCGCAAACTTCATCTCGGTTGGCGTCGTCTTCGTCGACGGCCATGTTGGTAAACAGCCTCGGCCTGATGTCTTTGTCAAACCCAGTTTGCTTATGGTAATTAACAGTCAAGATGCAGATACGGATGAATATAAGAGAGAGAGAGAGGGATAATGGACATCAGAGAAGCAAATAACGACGACGACGACGACGACCGCCCTTTCATCATTCATGCCCTTCTGAGGCGGTGGTCAGTTGGACTAAATTGCACCTTCCTCCCAAGTTAAATACCTCGCCTCCTTTGAATCCTATTTACTTCCATCAAAGCAATCACATGAAGTAAAAATTATTAAACAACATTAATGACATGCGTCGTATCTTGGGAATAAGACTACAAATTGATGGGAATAGTAAATGGAAAGTTAATTATATTTGGGCTGGATTGCCCCTACTATGTAATGAATAATTCTAAAAATAAACTAAAATATTTATCCAATATTAATTATTTTATTAATAAAAAATTTGAATTAAAATTCTAAATACTTTAGAAATTGTTGTCAAGGGCGGATACAAGTGGGAGAGGGGGTAAAGGGAGTAATTACCCCTCCCCCCTGAAATTTGAGAAAAATATATGTTTATTTATTTTAAATCTTGAATTCTAATATATCGGCGGAAACTAAACATATGTCGACACAAACAATCTGGTGTGACAAGCACAGAACACAACTTTCGATTACCGAAGTTAAGAGAAAGTTGTGTGCTGTGCGACCAGTCACACCAGATTTTTTAAATATTAGTTTGAATATTTTTGCAGTTGAAATTAGATTATTAATTTAAATTTTTTTCCTAATTTAAAAGGCTTTTGCATTTGCATCAATTTTCTTTGTATTCATTGGTATGATCTAAAGTTGACTACTTCTTTTGAGACTTTTCTAATATTGTAATATTCCTACCCTTTGGGAAGGGATGTCTGTCTTCGCTATGTCCCTTTGCTCCATTAATGAACGATCGAATCGAGAGAGGAGAGAGGGAGTTGTCGTTGGATTTACATAAAGGTACCTACTGTGAGCCCAAACCTCACTATGCTAACAGTTTGTCGCCTGGTGAATTATTAACCAATCTCTCTCTCGCTCTTTTCTTTAAGAAAGCAAGAAGGGAAGAAACTTTTTCAGTTGACATATTTGAATAAATAGGCAATTGTGACTTCTAAACAACTTTCGTATTTAAAGTTTAAATGTTGATAATCAATATTCTTGAAATTAAATGCATATTAATAAAGTATATATGGTGATGGCCCACATTAAAAGGTACCAAATCTTCACTGGGCTAAATTTTCAGGAGAGCTGATTTACTAAAAAAGTTTGAAAAAACCAATTTTTTTTTATTGCTGATTCCGATTCTCTAGTTCATCTTATATGATGAAATATTCGATTCATCAGAATCGATGTATTTTATAAAAAAAAAACTTTAAACTTTTTTTTCTCAAAACTAGGTTTTTCATAACCAAAATTTTAAAAATTCATATCTTCCAAACAAAAAAATGATAAAAAAAATTCTAAAAATACCGGCTTGCTCAGCAGGATGTGTTCTATACAGAAAGCCTAAAAACTCAATTTTGACCCGGATGAAGATTTGGTAACTTTTCATGTGGAGGTCACATTTACATTAGAGTAAAAACTCAAGGAACAAAAAAGTTTAGTATTTTAGCCAAAAGGGAATCTCCAAACTCAAATACTTTAAAGTTATAAATAAAATAAAACGACAATTAAGAGCGGATCCAGAGGGGGTAATCTGATGTGACTGGTCGCACAGTACATAATTTTTTCTTACTTTCAGTACTTTAAAGGTGCATTCTGTACTTGTTTACCAGAATATAGAATATACGGTATATACAAATGAAATTTTTTAAGTATTAATTTTGATCAAAATTTGAGAAACATATTTTTTTTATGAATTAAATTTTATTTTTAATAAAAATTTTTTTAAAATTAATACTTAAAAATTTCATTTGTATATACCGAAAGTAAGAAAAAATTGCGTGCTATACGACCAATCACACCAGATTACCCCCCCCCCCCTCCTCTGGAACCGCTCTTGAATGACAAAGACTATTTTTTTAAATATCAAGAAAATACCTGCTAAATAAAAATAAAATAATTTTTTTTTTTATTTGATAAATTCACTTGATATACTAATTTGTTGTAGTAAGAGAATCTAGTGTTGAAGCAGTTATGTTGTTGTTGTCTTTTTAAGTTGAAGAGGGGGATGGTTTCGTATTTCTTTGGGTGCCTTTGCTTTAGACTAAGAAGAGACATCACGCACACACAGACAGATAGATTCCTCCTCTAAAGTTGTCTCTTGAGAGATATCTCTTTTTCCTCTCTTTGTCTTGATCTAACCACTATCCATCCACCCAACCAACGGTAAGCACGCAGAGTATCTTAAATAATTACTTTGATTCCGTAGAGAGGGGGAGTAGGGGGGGGAGGAAAAGAGGTTTCGAAATGAAATACCTTCAAGACCAAGAGAGAGAAGAAAATTCGCCTTTGTGTAAGCCAATATACAAATTATCTTCAAAAAATAAATAAAATTAAAAAAAAAAGCGGAATCTTATATGACTATATAAGTAAATTGCTATGAATAAAATTAAATTATATTTTCGTTTATTAATACGTGGTAATATGAAAAACAACGTGGAAATCGAGATTATTTTTTTGGACTCGGGGAAGTTCCAAAAATTCGAGTATCATCAAAATTTCAAGATCAATTTTTTAGGATTACAATAGGTCAACTTTAAATATACTATTAAGGTACTAGGTATATCTACCTTTTCTATAGAAAATGTAAAGTCTGGAGTGCATTGTTACACAGCACATAACTTTCTCTTACCTTCGGTAATTGAAAGTAGTGTTCTGTGCTTTTCATATGTGTGTCGACATATATTTTGTTCCGATAATATATTGGAATTCAAGATGTATTCAAAAAAATATTTATATTTTGTTGGCAACCAATTTCATTCTTATGAAGCACATAAGTAAAGTGACTTTTAAGAGTAAGATGAGAATACTTTAAGAATAAAATGAGAATATTCATTTTAACCCATATAATCCCGGTGGTGCGTAAACGCACCATTTCGTATATTATTATAAAATCTTATTTTTCTAAAAAAGTACTTGAAATAAATTATTGGTGTTTGTTTTATATTAAAGCCAAGACTCTATTCTCCATGGAAATTCACTCATTCACTTGTCAAAGTTTAATAGAAGGTCACTGGGTTTGTCTAAAGTTGTCACTAATTTTCACTTCTGAAATTTCATCGACTTCTCGAAGAAAAGATTAAATTTCTACTTTATAATTCGCTCATATTCAAATAAAAGGTGTCTCTTATGTTTTTTAGAGAGTTACTAAATGATATCCAATAGTTAGCTATTCTGTCAATTTCTAAGTTTTAGAGATATAGGGCCATCTTTTTAAATGGTGCGAAAACGCACCACCGGGCACATGGGATATCAAAATTATCATTACTTTCCACGCCTAAACACTACGTAGCGAAGAGGAAAAAAGTGGAATTGGTCCAAATTTTCGACTTGCGGATTACAAAGAAAATACACATAATTAAAAAGCATTATTATTATTAGGCCTATATTATTATTTTTATTTATTTAGAGGGTAAAGGTATTTTGTTTTTGATTTAGGATTGGAACAACCTATCAAACCATTGACGCTCAACGGCTCCTAACGATTGAATCCGTCTTGTTTTAGGTTTCTTACTGATATAAATTGCAAAAAATAAATGGAGCACCCACTACTGGTTGATATGTATAATAAAAATATGGACGGCATTGATCGTTTCGATGAAAACAACGCCGTTTATCGGCAACATAGGTATTCGTTCGAAGAAATGGTGGTGGGCAATTCTTTCTTTCTTTAGAGAATAGATTTTTGTATCCAAAATGCCTGGCATCTGTAGAGATCCTGCAATTTGAAGCAGTAAGAAACCTAAAGCAAGAGGGATTCAATCGTTAGGAGTGTTTAGTGTCAATGGTTTAATCGGTTGTTCCAATCCTAAATCAAAAACAAAATACCTTTACCCTCTAAATAAATAAAAATAATAATAATAGGCCTAATAATAATAATGTCTATTATTCTTTTGTATTTTCTTGGTAACCCGGAAGCCAAAAATTTGGACCATTTCCTTCCTCTTCGCTATACACTCTTATGTAGTTAATAGGCGGGGAACTTTTGACATCCCATGTGCCCGGTGGTGCGTTTTCGCACCATGCCCTAATTCGTCCTAAAAAAGGAATTGAGAAAAAAAAAAATTATTTTCATGTTCTAGGACCCAATCGTGACCACATATCAAAAAATAAAAAAAATCCGTGACCAAAAAAGTTTTGGGCTTATATGGGTTAAAGACCACCTAAAAAATAATTGATTTGTGAATTTTAATCAAAATCGATAGAGTCAATTTCGAGAAAAATCGAAAAAAAAAAACTAAAAAAGTATATAAGCAAATTATTAGTACTATTTGGCGCATTAAGTTTAAAAGCTTCGTAATGAATTGTGTGGTGTGTCTTTATGGCTAAAATTATAATTCGAGGTGCTGATTTTGAGAATTTCCAGTGGCCACAATTTTGAAGCTATCGACCTCAAATTTTTTTTAAATTAAATGTATTTTAAAATATCTACAACATATAGAAGGCCTTTTTTTGATTGATCACATTAAATAAAAGATATTTTTAAAAAATTCGCTCTTTATCTTATAGATAATTCTGAGGTATGTCTTTGTGGCTGGAAGTATTATTATTAAGGAGTCAAAAAAAAAAATTCAAGACATAGGCAGCCAAAATTGTTTCTTTTTTTTTCTTTTTTGTTTCTTTTCGTCAGCCTGGAACGGCAATAAAAAAAGAAACAATTTTGGCTGCCTATGTCTTGAATTTTTTTTTTTGACTTTTTCGTCAGCCTGGAACGGCAATAAAAAAAGAAACAATTTTGGCTGCCTATGTCTTGAATTTTTTTTTTGACTCCTTAATAATAGATAATTCTATTAATAATCATTGTGTAAAAAATCTGGTGTGACTGTCGCACAGCACACAACTTTCTCTTACCTTCGGTAATCGAAAGTTGTGTACTGTGCTTGTCACACCAGATTTTTTGTGTCGACATGTATTTAGTTCCCGGCAGTAGGGAATATTTGAATTCAGATGTAAAATTTATAAGTATGGGAAAATATTTATATTTTGTTACCATGGCAACCATTTCTCCTATCTTTTCTATGGAGTGCAAGAGTAAAGTGGTCTTCAAACAATTTTGAGGGCAAAACGAGAATATACATTTGAAAGAGCATCTAAAAAATAATTGATTTTTGAATTTTAATCAAAATCGTTAGAGCGAATTTTGAGAAAATCGAAAAAAACTGAAAAAGTACATCAGTAAAGTACTAGTACTCTTTGGCCGATTTTGATTAAAAGCTTATTTTTCCGGTCCCGGGGGGTGTTTAACTTATATATAAAATTTCAGCCTCATAGCTCAATTCCTTCATGCTTAAAAGTGAACACAGACACACACACCCACCCACCCACCCACAGACAGACCATGTCGCGAAAACCACTTTTTTGGATTCAGGGGACCTCAAAACGTGAAGATCCATCAAAATCTCGACATCGAATTTTTGACATGAAACCAATACTTTCTCTCTATATATATATTACATATATACATAGGTAAGAGAAAGTAAAAATAATTAATTTTTTGCCTTA